>SAYR01050574.1:409104-419916 GCA_004382745.1 Argopecten irradians irradians
GGGTCAAATATTCGAGAGGTGGGACATCGCAGAGTGATTGATATTATAAAACTATGATAATAGCTTTGGTATAATTATAGAATCAGTAAAAGACCCATGAGGTGGACAGTTCGAACACCAAAATAAACAAGAAACATACCCACCACGGCAACAAACGCGACGTATTGCCATGAATATATACACGGAAGACATACATTGTATCCTGAAAAAAGAAGTTAGTCGAGGGTAATATATGACTGTTTCGGTAAGTCTCGATCCATCCCTCACACACCACCTAGCAAATATTATGCAGAAGAACATCGTCTTCGAATATTTTAGGATCCCTCCATAAGTATTTATGTTCTATTATTTGAATTAAACATGTGAACTTGTCAAAGCCCAAAAATCAAACAGATTCAAGGTAGAATATACACACGATACAATAACGACGACACATCTGCAACGCAATGTAAACACAGAAATATCACTGTCCGGCCACCTCTATCTCAAAATATCCACCACAAATATTTCAAGGACATCGTTTATTGATTTTATATAAGCGATTTATTATATTTCCACTCATCTTTTGCCGATGGTTCAAAGGTCATTTGTGACGTCACTACTGGCAATGTCCCGAATCGATAATTGACTACTATATATAGTGATGGACATCACCTTTTCACAATAACAACATTTCGTATCTAGGATCTCAGAATGGGTGTCTAGAGGGTGCATGAAAATGGACAAATACTTATGTACGGATTAATAGTTTCGGCTTGATTATATCGGTGTACAGTTTGCCCTCTGGGCACATCAAAGGTGTAGTGACAATCACTGGAGGTTATAGGGAAGCTGAGAAACAAAGAAACACATGGGTGATAGCCTGGACACCTTATCTCTGTAATAATCTCTCTTCATTTGAGATTGATGAAATGGAGTCAGCATAGTCTTTGTAGTGGCCTCCAACTTGTCCGTCTTCTGTAATAACTTTCAAGGACAGTATATGACATTAACAATATTCTATGCCATGTGCATAGATATTAAGTGTTAATTAACTATATCATTATCATATCTTCTGTATGCGAATTCGGAAGAATCTACACTTGTGGCACACATCAGACTTAACAGGACATAAAGTGTATGTGGGGGAGATATATTCCTCTGAATGATGTTTCGTAATGACATCCGTTTCCTGTTTCACTGTTGAAGATAAGAAACTTAGCAAAATATTTAAGATATTGTGATTTAGCAAAAGGAAACAAAATCACATGTAATTGTGTTAAAGATATTGAAATTGCTTATTATAAGGTATCAATTGACATTTATTGATCTTGGGTTTTATTATCTTCAAATACCTGTTATCAGGTTAAATGAAATACTTACAGACCAACTTGATTGTACCTCTTATGAACAGATATGTAAGTATCTTAAACAGAAGTTTTTTTTTATAATTTTTTTCTTTTTTTTTTGCATAATTACATTACAACACAATGTACACAGTCACATAAAACAATATACAGGTTACACATATATAATGTATTCACAATCACATATCCTCCGAGCACACATTAAAAACACAATACACACACCCACACATCCTCACAACCCACACACTCCCACCCACACACTCACCTCTTACACACACCAACATTCGTGCAAGAATGTAACACACGGAAATATTTCATTTAAGGAAAAATTTTTAGAATTGAATTTTATAATTGTTAATAAATAGCACAATATTAATATCAAGTGTATGTTGTACTAGTTTAAAATACGTATTTGAACAGGCAATGTATTTCAATCACAACTTACAAAATCAGTTATCCAGTAATAAAAAGATTATAATGAATTTATCTTGAAATATCTTATATATTTTACTCAAATGACTTGGGTAAATATCTAATGAAAAACAAACATTTTAATATCAAATGTACATGTATCATTGTACTCTCACACATATTCTCTGCCTCAAGCGCATACACCTCACACACAGTAAATCACGGATGTGCATAATGAATATATTACATTTACATGATACGCGAAAAAACTAAAACATTTTTGTTGCCATTTATTTTTTTTAAATAATACAGGACTAGTTATGGATAAGAAACTAATGATTGAGTAATACAGAGTACTGTGTTGGTTTTCTTAATAAAATAAAGAAAATTCAAATGGTTGGACCAGCATAAGTGATTGATTTTATTTCAGAGAAATTCATTAGCTGAAAATATTATTGCCAATTTTCCCACAGTTTGTTAAATTTGTCAATAGTCATGTTTTTCTCGGGCTAATGTTTTTTCAATATTAAATCTATACAAAAGGAAGTTTTTTATTTCTATTTAACGTTATTTTTTATCATTTTTCCTGGAATGAGCAAATAAATAGAGTACTTTGTGTGGAGGATTATTGGAATTTGAGAGGATAAGAAGTTGCAAATTTTCACTTTTTACCAAAAGAATAGAAGTTAAATTTAAATTGAATAGTTTTATTTATTTTATTTTGTATCCACTCTAATAAGCATCTGCCAAATCCTTTTAATTTCATCACACTCCCAAATAGATGTTGAATACTTTCAATTTCAGTTTTGCCAATATAGTTACATTTATTACAGTTTTTTATTCCTATGTTTTTTAGATAAGTGGTTTAACAGGCAAAATTCTATGTTGTAGTCTGTATTGGAACCATTGTAATTGTAGTGTCTTTTGACAGTTTAAAGGTATTTTCATAAAATTTGCTTATTATAAAGGTATCAATTGACATTTATTGATCTTGGGTTTTATTTATCTTCAAATACCTGTTATCAGGTTAAATGAAATACTTTTAAGACCATTGATCTTGTACCTCTTATGGAACAGATTATGTAAAGTATTCCATCTGTTCAGGTAGATGGATATGGATTGGCGAAAAGCGGTCTCATCCAAGCTGGGCAACAGACTGCTCGAGATAATCCCATTTTATCTGCATACCTAATTAATGAAAACGTTCAGTAAAGTATTTACATATTTCTGTTTTCAAAAGTTTCAATGCAGTTATCTATGAAAGGTTTATAAGAGGACTTTGAATTATTAACTATAAATTACATAAATACAATATACATACCTTGAAATAAAATGTACAACTTGCTGTACATGGTCATGTGTTATAACATTCTTGGGGTTTTCCACGTGTTTCAATGTATCCTAGGACCAGCAGAGAGCTTTGTGAAATGGGTCCGATATTCTTTAGATAATTTCCATTGATGGCTATTGGGTTTTGTGAAATGTTACAGCATTCTTGATTTTTTACATGTGGTTCCATGTATCCTAGGACCAACATCGTGACCATTGATGTTTCCAAACTTTGATTGCCATCCCTCTAAGCACTTCCAATATCGAAATCACAGCAATCTTACAAGCACCGTTGATGATCATCGCTAAAAATTCTACATTTTAACCAAAAGTGAAGGAAAAATACAATTACATGATAATGTATTTACCTGAGCACTTAATAAAACCTGAAATTATATATTAAATGGACATACAAAAGTCAATTGTAACAGCATTAATATCAAATAAAGTGGAATTTAATATTTCTACGATTTCTAACTTAATGTGAATGAATTCAGGGCGTTTGCAGATTCTGCACGAACACCACCAATGCCATTCAAAACAGGTAATAGTTCAAAAAAAGGAAAGTTCTGGTAAGGGAAATTATGATCTTATAAGTGTTTATAACTAATAAAAGACATGAATTCAACCCGAATTCAAATACCACGCGTTGAATATACGCACGACCTAGTCCATGTCTCAGACGGAAATAACACGAAAATATACCTGCCGAGATCCCATCTTTGTCCCAAATCCAGCACAAATATTAATAGGGCAGCGTAGTTATTGATCTTATACAAGTGTTTAAAAGTAACTACATGCATGAAGTCAACATAAAATCAAATACCAAGGGTAGGATATACACACGACATACACTGTATCTCAAATGGAAGTAACACAGCAAATATGACTTCCGGGACAACTTCAAACTCAAAATTTCCGTATAAATATTCAAAGGACATCGTTATTGATCTTAAACAAGTGTTTAAAAGTAACTACATACATGAAGTCAACAAAAAATCAAATAGCAAGGGTTGAATATACACACGACATACACCATGTCTCAAACGGGAGTAACACGGCATATACGTATGACTGTCGGGACCACCTCCATCTCACAAATCTAGCAAACATATGAAAAGGACATCGTTATTGATATCATAAAAGTGTTTATACTTTACAACAGACATGATTTCAACGCAAAATCAAATACCTCGGGTTGAATATACACAAGACATACAACATATCTCAAACGGAAGTCACACGGAAAATATAACTTCCGGGACCACTTCCAACTCAAAATTTCCGCAAAAATATCAAAAGGACATCGTTATTGATCTGATTCAAGTGTTTATAATTTACTAAATACATAGGTCAACATAAAATCAAATATCACGCGCTGAATATACAAACAACATAGACCACGTCTCGAACTTGTGTAACACAGGAAATATGAATTTGGGACCACCCCTATCGCTTAAATCCAGCTTAAATACTCAGAGGACAATATAATTGATCTGATACAAATGTTTGCGATTTAGTCAATATATGAATTCAACATCAAATTAAAAACCACTGCTTGAATATACACAAGACATATCCAATGTCTCAAACAGATGTTACACGGAAAATATGACTTCCTGGAAACATCGTTACTATTGATATTATAAAAGTGTTTATATATTAATAAAGACATGAGTACAATTCAAAATCAAATACCAAGGCTTGAATATAAACAAGACATACACCGCGTCTTAAACAGAAGTTACACGGATAATATGACTTCCGGAACCACATCCATCTCACTATAATCTAGTAAAGACATGAATTCAACCCAAATTCAAATACCACGGGTTGAATATACACACGAAATACACCATGTATCAAACGGATGTAACACATGAAATATGACTTCCGGGACCACCTCTATCTCTCAAATCGAGGTCAAATATTCAAGGGACATCGCTATTGATATTATAAATATGTTTCGGTTGCCGTCCGTCTCCGACTTTATGGACAGATGTATTGATACCGACATAAATTCCGACGGTCCGTTAACAATGATCGATTTGTATTCTATAAATTCGCTTATTTCCTACAAAGTAACTGAAGGGATCTTTCTCAAATTTCATATGTAGGGTCGCTACACACTAAAGGATCGTAGTTGTGCAATATTGATGCAATTTGTGGGACTGTGGGCTGTATGTCAAACAAGATGGGTTCGCCAGGCTAGCCATCTATATTGATTTTTGATAGTTAATAGTTTGTTAGCGAAAGGGAGCTATCTATTCCGTTCTAGAGTAAAAGCGTTGATCTGTGAATTGCGAATGGGTGATCTTTCTTCGAGAATTTTCATATGGTAAGGTCTCCCTCGTGTATACACATCTACAGTTGTGCCATGATTGCATTTTTGGGACTAGTGATCGGTCATGGATTGAAATAGCTGGCGTTCACCTCAAGGATGAGCCGAAACGCCAGAGTCTAGAGGCATGTGCTACTAGCAGATATGCTCTGAATGAAGGCTTAGGCATTTATGTTAGTGTGATAGGTGTGGATTAGTTTATGTTCGCGCTAATTCTCAGCATAAACATGAAGGGATCTTTACTTCATAATTTTACATAATGTATTGGGGTTTCCCCTAGGGACCCTAGAAGTGCGGATCCACTCGCATTTTTGTGACTAAAGATCGGGCTGACTATCTAACCAAATGATCGGCCGGCAGGTAGCCATCTTGGGATTTTCTATTGATATCTATGTTAGTTATATGTATAGTTTATATTACCGCTATTATCTCAGGAAGCAGTGAAAGGGACTTTCTCAAATTTTATCTTATATGTAGGTTCCTCCTTAGGACACGCTAGTTGTGGCATATACATGCATCTTGTTGGGACTGATCGGAAGGTCACAAGGATGGCCGATCCAGGTCCCCGCGCATCTTGTGGATTGTGTGTAGTTTAACATTAGTTTGTTACGGCTTAAATCTCAGAAAGTTACTCGAGGGATCTTTTTCTCAATTAATCTATTGTAGGTTCCCTAGACCCGGCTAGTAGTAGCTAAATTTGGCATTTATGTAGGACTGATCGAGTCACAAGATGGCCGCCAGGTTACGCCGCCATCTTGGATTTGGATATGGTTAAAGGTTTTGTTAGCGCAACCAGGTTTAACGTGGGCATATCGACAAATGGCTATTGTTCTCAGAAAGCACTGAAGGGATAACCTTTCTCAATATTTCATTGAGGTTCCCACTAGGACTAACTAGTTGTGCATATTGTATTTTGCTGACTGATTCGGTCATCATAGGATGGCCACCAGGCAGAGCTCATCGTTGATTTTTGATTCAGTGTAATAGTTTTTTGTTTACCTTTTTTTTACTTGCTCATTTCTCAGATAAGCTCTCAAAGAGTTCTTCTGTCAACATTTCAATATTTATAGTGTTCCTCTGGACGCCAGTGTGGCATATTCCATAAGCAATTTTGGGACTCTGTGATACGGTTTTGTCATTTCAAATAGCATAGGTATCGTGCACAGGTAGCCATCCTTAGGATTTTGATAGTTATTAGTTTGTACGCTATTTCTCAGATGATAGCATCTGAGGGAATATCTTTCTCAAATTTCATATGTAGGTTTGTGCCTTGAACCGCCCAGTTGTGCACCATGCAATTGTTGGGTGATCCGGTCAACAAAGATGGGCCTGACCTTGGTGTGGTCCAATGTTTTTTTGGATTTGATAGTGTAATGCATTAGTGTTGTCTTACCGTGGCTGAATTGTAACCTTCGAGTCAATGATAGTCAAATGTATGTAATTGCTATGTTTTGTCTCAGTAAAGTATACACTTTTGAAGAGAAGTGTTCTCAAATTATAATATGTAGGGTTCCTCTTTTGGAGTGTGAGTTTCCTTTCTGCTCATATAACTATATATATGGGACATAGTACGTTCGCACGATATCACAAGTATTGGCCAGACAAGCGAGCCGATTTTTGCGTTTTGTGGCATTATTTGAAAGTTACTCATTTCTGTTACGGTCTTATTTCTCCTATGTATAAGTATTTTGATTATTGATCTCAGTGTGATAGAATTTTCATATGGTAGTCCCCTAGTGACCTTGAGTGCATATAGCAGTGTTGGGACTGATTCCATAGGTCGAGCAAGTATGGCCGCACATTAGGTAGCCAGTCTGTGGTTGTGTTGTAGTTATATAGTTGTACCGAGTGTTTGATTTCATCTTCATAAAAGATCACTAAAGGGATCTGGTTTTCTCTAATTTCAATGGTAGGTGTTCCCCTAGGACCCCAGTTGGTGCATTTTAGCATTTTTTGGGACTGATCGGTCAACAAGATGGCCGCCAAGAGTAGTCCATCTTGGTATTTTGAAGTTAATTACCGTTTTGGTTACCCCGCTATTTCTCAGAAGCACTGAAGGGTATCTTTTTCTCAAAAATTTCTAAATGTTGGTATTCCCTCCCTAGGACCCCCCAGGTTGTGGCGCATATTTAGCATTTTTGACTGATCGCGTGTCTAATCAAGTGAATGGTCCGAGTAGCGTCGGGTGCCGCATCTTGAATTTCTGATATTAAAGTTTGTTATCTCTTGTGTGATTCGTAGTACCGCTTTCTCATTTCGCTTATTCCGATACGGCTGTGTTCTTGTGTCTGTTTTTTTCGCATTCTCTTCATTTTATTGTATTTTTGTAGGGGCATTGGTTCTTCTTCTCTAAAATCACTAATATTTTATTTTGTTTATATTCGCTCTTAGGGGAGCCTTTCTATAAGTGTCATGTCTATTCACGCATCAGCTTTTTCGCTGGTCGAACACCTACCATCTTGAGGTATTTTGATAGTTTAAAGGTTGAAAAGCAGAAAAAAGAATTGAAGTTTGAAAGGCAGAGAAAGATCCCCTTCATTTGTCAAAATAGATCCCCATCTGTGTCTGGTTGTAGACACGTTCTTGTCGACTCAAGACTCCTCTGGTGTTGAGGCTATGTCTTTATATTAAGGAATTTACTAGTGCATTGAGATCTACCCCTCATATAAGTAGGGCCATCATTGAGAAGAGACCTCCTATTTCGCATGTATATTTTACTGCCTCACGGGATCATGTTGTTTTTATTCCGAGTGATTGCGTGGACAGGTATCCATCACATCGCTAGTCTACCGAGTTGATGTCTGATTTCTTCCATCTCTTAGCTTCTGTTACATCCTGATAAATGTTTAATTAATTCGCCATAGTGGTAAGTGGATCTTCCACTTCTAATCTCACGTATACATGCGCGTAGTCATTAATAATACCCAAACATAAAATTATCTTACAAACTCAACCGTACTAATCTTTACGCCTTTGTGGAGTGCATAGGGCGGGATGCTCGATCGATCTTGTCTCTCGGGTAGTAGGTACAGTAGTGGTTGTGGATTTCTGCATGCCCTATAGGTCCTCCGTTTTCTTGACTTGTGTTTTTGTCATCTTCACTATAACAAGTTGTATACACTCTCTCTCATGTCGTCGTAATGTTATAATCTTACGTGAGTCGATATGTTGGTTATTACGTCGCGCCTCTACTCCAATTCTTTCGCCTCTTCCCTTTCCGCCTTTATGTAGTGGTTCATAGTTTCATCGCCTATGTGTGTCCTTGGTGTGCCTGTGTGAAACTCTTTTGAGTTCATTTCATAAACTGCATGTTAATTTACCTTCACCATTTGCCTTTATTCTCATCCTGCCAGTCATATCTGTGTATTTTAGGTTTTTTATCTTACGGAGATTGTTTTCTCGTCACTTGTGTCTACAAGTCAGTAATTTTTACTGTGGTCTAATTCTCTGATTAGTCTTTCCTTCCTGGTCCACTTGCTTGCCTTTTTACTTCCCCTGCACTGGCCGTCTTTCTTTCTTCTTTTGCCTGTGTTTCCGAGACATTAGTTTTTGCCAGGTGTGATTGCCTACCTTGTATCTGTCGCACATTAAATATGTATGTGCCAATCTAAATTTCTTCCCATACAGAGCTGACTTCTTTGTCGCATGGCGTATATATTTTGTTCTGTTTGCGCAGATGTTAATTACCAGAATTATTTCCCTCTGAAGTATTACTGCTGATCAGACACTTCCGGATTTTTTCTTTAACAATCGGACTCATTTTGCTTCCAGTCAACTCATTACCGACGCTTTTCCTATGGTTTTATTCCCTACCCTACACATTTCAGCACGAGCGTCTTTCGCTCGCCATACAAACAAATCTGCACTTTGGGCGCAAGGAAAGACGTCACGTCACTTTCCGATAGTAGATTTGCTCACTCTGACCCGCACTGCCCTTCAGCTGCGTGCGGGCTTGGAGGGTGTCGATAGGAAGCTCCCTCGGCATCTACGCATCTCTTTAATCACACTCAGTTCAATGAAATCTGGAGGTGTACATAATCTCCTGAGGCAATTGTCTTGCCGTTTTTTCTTCGCGTGCTACTGGGGCTGTCCGATGTCATCCCAGTGTTCCATGAGTTCTTTTTATGTATTAAACCAAATTTTTTTTTTGGGGGCCAAAACATCCTTGGGGACAGGGGAAAAAGGAGTTTTGTAATATAATTTTGCTCTGACCCCATGGGGGGGCAGGATGGGTCAGGGCGAATAGGCGACGACAAGAGGCTAAACGCTTGTTAAAATTGCTACTAGTCATAGAGTTCTGGCAGATGGAATTTGGCCAGAATATTAATCCTTGGGGAAGGAAGTAACAGACTTTGTACCGAATAGTGAAATTTGAGATAAAAATTTTTATATTTCTTCAGAAAAGAAACTGATCCCTGTTATTCCGAACATGTAGCTTTTCAGGTGGACTGAGCGATATCAGCCGCTTTCACTCGTTGTCTATACTATTCATGGCTATTACCCATATTAACATGTCGACCGTGATCCTTGAGAGTGTCAAGTTGTGAGTGAGTGTTCTATGCTCACTCTGTGGCGAAGGGCTCGCTGAGTCTTATACTTGTGTCATGGTGAACATGCCGGCTCCTTCCGTCGTCCTGCTCTCATGTACTGCCGTCGCGGCGTTTGCGTGTACTTTATCCGTCCGTAGTCCTGGTGCCGTCTCTCTCAACAATTTTTTCCTTTTCCAAATTCGCTACTTCCGATCCCTAGTCATCTTTCACGAGCTTCATTGGCGTATTGTGATTGTGATCCCCTCAAATGTGTCTGGAACACAATCGGAGTCTTGTCTTCGGTGGAATCGTGGTGCAAGAATCGATCTGTACAACCAATTTTGGCTCTGATCCCCTGGGGGCAGGACGGGCGGGGCCCAAATAGGGGAAATTGAGGTAAATCCTTTAAATTGCTACTAAGTCATAGAGTTCTGAATGGAATGTAACCAATAATTGCCACAAACATCCTTTTGGAAGGAACAGAACTTTGTATAAATTTTGGCTCTGATCCCCTGGGGCAGGTTGGGGCAGGGCCCAATAGGGGGAAATAGAGGTAAATCCTTTACAATTGCTACTAAGTCATAGAGTTTTCTGCATGGATTGTAACTAATTGGCCACAAACATCCTTGGGGAAGGGGAACAGAACTTGTATAAATTTTGGCTCTGGATCCCCGGCGGAACGGGCGGGCCCAATAGGGGAAATGAGTAAATCCTTTAAATCGCTACTGTCATGAGGTTCTTGATGGAATGTAACAAATTTGGGCCACAAAAATCCTTTTGGGGAAGGGGAACAGAATTGTATAATTTTGGCTTTGGCTCCCCCGGGGGCAGGAGGGGCGGGGGGCCCAATAGGGGA
>SAYR01050574.1:426574-440896 GCA_004382745.1 Argopecten irradians irradians
ATAGGCAATAATAGGGAGGACAATGTTAGGTATAGGCAATAGGGAGGACAATGTTAAACAAAGGCAATAGGGAGGACAATGTTAGACATAGGCAATAATAGGGAGGACAATGTTAGGTATAGGCAATAGGGAGGACAATGTCAGACAGGCAATAGGGAGGACAATGTTAGGTATCAGCAATAGGGAAGACAATGTTAGACATAGGCAATAGGGAGGACAATGTTAGACATAGGCAATAGGGAGGACAGTGTTAGGTATCGGCAATAGAGAGGACAATGTTAGGTATCGGCAATAGAGAGGACAATGTTAGGTATCAGTAATAGGGAGGACAATGTTAGACATAGGCAATAGGGAGGACAATGTTAGACATAGGCAATAGGGAGGACAATGTTAGGTATCGGCAATAGAGAGGACAATGTTAGGTATCGGCAATAGAGAGGACAATGTTAGGTATCAGCAATAGGGAGGACACTGTTAGGTATCGGCAATAGGGAGGACAATGTTAGGTATAGGCAATAGGGAGGACAATGTTAGACATAGGCAATAGGGAGGACAATGTTAGGTATCGGCAATAGGGAGGACAATGTTAGGTATAGGCAATAGGGAGGACAATGTTAGGTATAGGCAATAGAGAGGACAATGTTAGGTATCGGCAATAGGGAGGACACTGTTAGGTTTCGGCAATATGGAGGACAATGTTAGGTATCAGCAATAGGGAAGACAATGTTAGGTATCAGCAATACGGAGGACAATGTTAGGTATCAGCAATAGGGAGGACAATGTTAGGTATAGGCAACAGGGAAGACAATGTTAGGTATCAGCAATAGAGAGGACAATGTTAGGTATCGGCAATAGGGAGGACACTGTTAGGTATAGGCAATAGGGAGGACAATGTTAGGTATCGGCAATAGGGAGGACAATGTTAGGTATCGGCAATAGGGAGGACAATGTCAGGTATCGGCAATAGGGAGGACAATGTTAGACAGGCAATAGGGAGGACACTGTTAGGTATCGGCAATAGGGAGGACAATGTTAGGTATCAGCAATAGAGAGGACAATGTTAGGTATCGGCAATAGGGAGGACACTGTTAGGTATTGGCAATAGGGAAGACAATGTTAGACAGGCAATAGGGAGGACAATGTTAGGTATCAGCAATAGGGAGGACAATGTTAGGTATCAGCAATAGAGAGGACAATGTTAGGTATCAGCAATAGGGAGGACAATGTTAGGTATCGGCAATAGGGAGGACAATGTTAGGTATAGGCAATAGGGAGGACAATGTTAGACATAGGCAATAGGGAGGACAATGTTAGGTATAGGCAATAGGGAGGACAATGTTAGACAGGCAATAGGGAGGACAATGTTAGGTATCGGCAATAGGGAGGACAATGTTAGACATGGGGGACATGAGGGGCTAGGCCCAATAGGGGAAATAGAGGTTAATCCTTTAAATCACTACCATTCATAGATTTCTGCATGGAATGTAACCAAATTCAGTCAGAAACATCCTTGGGGAAGGGGAACAGAGTTTGTATAATTTTTGGCTCTGACCCCCGAGGGGCAAGAGGAGCGCAGCCCAATAGGGGAAATAGAGGTAAATCTTTTAAATCGCTACCTGTCATAGAGTTCTGCATGGAATGTAACCAAATTTGACCACAAACATCCTTGGGGGAAGGGGAACAGAACTTGTATAAATTTTGGCTCTGACCGTCCGGGGGCAGGAGGGGCGGGGCCCATTACGGAAAATGGAGGTAAATCCTCTAAATTGCTAAGTAGAAATAAGATTCTACATGGATTGTACCCAAATTTGGCCAGAAACATCCTTAGGGGAAGGGGAATAGAGTCTATGTAAATTTTGGCTATGGACCCCTGGGGGCAGGAGAGGCGGGGCCACATAGGGGAAATAGAGGTAAATCCATTGAATCGCTATTTGTCATAGAGTTCTGCATGGATTGTAACCAAATTTGGACATAAACATCGTATTACAGTCATATCATTACCTGAAATATAGTTCTGTGTTCTGCACATGCAACATTACTATTGTGCAAGGAGAAGAATTATGGAGCAACCAAATTACATAATAAATTAAAGAATAAAATTGTTAATTGGGTAGTCTAATGTGTATAATAATAATTCGTACACGTAAGTAACTAATTCGCCATCGCGTATTGATTTTAATCGGGCTTCGCTGCCATTCTGAACTCTTCGGGTGTAATGTCGAGAATCTAGTCCTATTCCCAGAGGAGTTCCGGATGTCTTCGCTGCAAGATTGTTCCACCTTCGACCCGGAAGAGATATCCACTAACACCACATGTATTTGCATCATCGACTGCTAAAAATGTAAGTAATGTATAAGAAAACATTTTGTGTGCCATATTTTACATGCCTGGATATTGTATTTCATTAATAATACTTTTGCGAGATCCATTTTTATCGCACACTTTCACCATCCAAAGTTATCGCCATGACAGTTGACTGATGCTGTTTATCAACATTCAGCAGTTCAGCTCATAGCTATGCGTCTATCACACTATGACAGTATCTATGTAAATTAATGACGATGATTTTTTGACATTTGCCCAGTTCTGATAGGATTCGACTGGAAAACGATTGATTAATGCAGGTGCTCGCTTTGATGACATTTGTTATCTAAACACTGATTTGTTGACATTGAGAACTCCCGACTAATCAACGTGCCTACACAGACTACTGAACTTGGACCCAACCAGTGTGTCTAGTTGTTACAGAACAGTAGTTGTGATTGTTTACATATTCTTCTGTGAATCCAGATTTCCGAATGACTGGAACTGCTAGCAAATGCTTCATGATAGAGTTGTTTTGTTTATGTGGAAGTAATGTGTTTTATTAGATGCTAAGAATTAAATTTTACCCAAATCATGACTACTGTATGTTCGTTCACGACTACAGCGTTCCATTAGCCTATTCTATCTTTAGCTAGAATTTAAAGGAGTACAGTTAAAACGGCCCCACTGCAATAACGGCCCCAGTTAAAACGGCCCCAGTCGAAACGGCCTCACTTTTATAGGCAGATATAAGACAAAGCTTATGACGGAACACATTGAAATTAATTAAAAGAAAATTTAAATGAATGAACGTGTTTGTTGTCTATCTTATTAAAGAGGGTTGGTTAGGTTAATAATTTATACCTACATACAAGTAAGTAATGTTGCAAATGATGATTTTTTTTACGTCAGTCACGATCTCAAGCAGCGTGTGATAGATCTAATATTCAAGTAAGAAATCAATTTGAAATGTCTTCAAAATACTTTTAGTATTGATTTCTCATCGATTCATGTATGCTTGAGACGAAGATATTGCTGAAAAGAGAAGTGCTAGCATTTAACTCGGAAATTACGTGTATTTGTTTAGTACGAGTTTTTGATCTTTTGACAAACGGAAAATATTGAGAATGCAGTTAAAGTAATAAATATATTCAAATAATTAATTATTGCGATATTTTTCAACATGTTCAGTGTGCTGATTATATACATTTGTCTTCTAAATGTTCACTGTAAAATATGTGGTAATTTTTGCTTGTAACATTATCTTACAAAACGAAATACATGTAGCTCACATTTTATCTAAGAAAATACAAGAAATAGATTATCTTTCTCATCAATTAAATAGAAAACGTCCAAATGATAATATGCGAAACATGTGTTTAACTATTAGAAATCAAATCTACATGTGTCAAAAAATTAGTGAATTTGAGCAAAATTTTTAATGTATTATTATTATAAGATGCACTGAATTCTCGAAGAGAACGGGTTGAGTTTTAGATGAGACTACCAGAACGTCTGAGGCAGAATTGAATTGCATCCTATATACATAGACATGTATTGTTTTACTGATATCATTTGAGTTGTTCTTTTCCGTACAGTTTACCGTAATTTTTTGGGATATCAGCGCCTTTATAATTTAGCGTAGAACGGTCATTTTTCACACATACATGACTGTATGTATAAAGTCCGTAAGTGCAAATTATGTACAACATATGTAAAACATACAATTTATATTACAAAAGAGATGGAGAGTGGTTCATACCATAGAAATTAAATTTCCTGCCAAACATCTCAATTTTTTAAGCTTTTCTGACCTTTTCTTTACTGTTTTGATATGCAAAACCCTATTGATTGAACGTTGCTAATATAATTATGATCTATATTATTGTTTTCTTCTGATGAATTACATTTTTTGTAACGGTGCCGTTTTGACTGGGGCCGTTATTGCAGCGGGGCCGTTTTTACAGTGGGGCCGTTTTAACTGGGATTCCAATTTAAATAGTGTTTCAGATGTTTAGCATTGTTCCCAATACACATGTATTCAACAATGTAAATATGCGACCATATGTTCCATTCGACATGTTTTTAGTGCCAGTTAAGTTTACCCCATCTTGTTTCTAGACACAAATTAATTTTGATTTTAACCCCCCCCACTGGCATCTTATTGTTTTATTCATGGGTTAATTTTAGTCCTGTACTAGCATTTACAAATGTTAAATCATATTTATTTTGGGAGAAATGTAAACTGCATCTATTTGATAAATATGATTGTGCATGAGATTTTTTTGTCAGAATAATAATCTGGCTAATTGTAGCAGAACTCAAAATTATAGTTTATATAATAATAGACCATCAAATTTTCAAATGACATTTAATTTGTGGTGTACTTTCATATTTAAAACATCTTTAGGCTACTACATCACGTCTTTATGTTTTTCAGAGATGAAATTTATATTCTTAACCAGATATTGCGATTGTAAATAAATCCTGATGTGAATATGAAATTAGTCCATGTAATGTTTGATTTACAATTATACCTGAGCAAGAAGGCGTGTCATTTGGCTAACAAAATACAAAACACGTTAAAAACACACAAAAAAACAACTGTCCAATCTTATTCAATTAATCCGTATGATTATCATTATCTTATCAAATTTCAAATATAATTTTAATAACTGATCAGTGATAATGATTGGCACAAATATGATAGTTGAAAGATGTTTATCCTAAAGATGGATTTAATTTACCGTACATCTCGATAAACTGATATGTCATGAACAATATTGACCAACAGAAAGCTGACATATAGTGTTGGGAATCAATTGAAATTTATGGTCCAATCACAGGGGCCCGTAACTACTGTTTATATTATAAGATGTACTTTCTGTCACTGGGTACGTTATATCCCAGTATTGGGACCGGATATAACATATTGGAATATAACGTACCCAATGACTGAAAATATATATTACTATATAAACAATTAAAATATAAACAGTAGTTACGGGCCCCTGTGGTCCTCATCAGTTTTATTTAAACCAATCAATGATCGATTAAAATTGATTATTTTATTCCTTGATGTGTAAACATATAAAAAATAGCCTTCAAAGGCTAACTGGCTTACGATCGTGAGGCCTCTCTGTGCTGTAATGTTTTCATGTCGATTATTTTCTTCACAAATCATGCTCATCTGAACATTTAGATTACTACGTAGTGCTTATAAAATGCGCTCTTCAATTCGCTTAGACATTTGAATTGATATGAGTGTCAACCACATACAAGGGAACGATTTTAACGAGCTTTCTATGATTTTTTTTGGCATGTTTTACTGATCATTATTACCTTTATACTTTGGTTTATCATGGTGTCGTAAAAATCCCACAAAACTGGATTACAGATTTCTTACTCAATTAATTGATCAAACACCTCTAACCTTACGATACTGGATGAACTCCATTAATCTGAATACCACTATTATATAATAATACATTTTTTATGTGATTATATGCATAAAGTGTGAACCTTGTTTTATGATGTTCAAATAGTGCATATGTTTGTTAAAAGTTTTTGCTCAGATCAAAGTGAACATGTGTTTCTCTTGCATTCTATCAACCGGCAACCCTCTGTCTTAGTGTTTCAGTATACCTAAAGTGCTAGCTACCTTTGAAAATATTTATTATCCTATCAGTGCAGTGTTTTTCATCTTTTAACAGATCCAGAAACCTGATGCATGAACTGTTCGGCAGATCAATATAGGAAAGTGGCAAACAACCAACTTCACATGATCAGATAACCTGGTCCATAATTCAACTACTTGTGATGCCACCCAGCATTACTGAAGGAAAGGACCATGGAACTATCGAATCCTTTCACCATTGAGCAAAATTATCCTCGGAAAGATCACAGATCAAGAGATGTCTAGATATTTTAGCCGCCAGATGTCATCATATTTTGCCATATCAACAAGTGACAGAGACAAGGTCTCAAGGTAGATATAGTCCATATAAGCTAATATTAACTTGCATGCGAGGAAAACATCTGTTTTACAATGTCATTTAGGATACTTTTATCTTGGATAGAAGACAATAATAAAAGATATATTAAAGTATACTACAAATTGATATTTTAGCACTGCATATCACTTGTTTTAAGGTATGCTAACAATTCATTAAAGATATCATAATAAATGATACTACCAGTCATTTCATTCTAACAATTCATCTTCTTTTATTTCAGCACAAATACATGGTTTGGAGAATGGTACATGACTTTACGACAACATGAATAGATAAAACCCCTTTAAAATTCATAAGGAAAATGCTATTGGTAAGTATTACAAAACTTTTTTTCCCGAACTTACATGTTAATTTTGATGTATAAATAAAGTGTTGCTAAAAGTAATATATCTGAGCAATTGTTTGATGCATTTGCAAGACATTCTCAGACTTTCACAAAGTGATAGCAACAATAGGAAACTAATGTGTTTAATAACGATGCATATTTGACTCATTGAAAACTATTTCTTTTCTTCCAGATAAGAAAGATTAATGAACTGGAACAACAAACTTGACAAGTCAACAATTCTTCCATTGTGAGACTGAAACAATAACCTAACATAAATAATAGAAAATTCTACGAGACGATTTATTAGCTAGCAGCAAAAGGAGTTCAATTTTATCATGGAAATAATTTATTCTTGGCCTGAGTGAAAATCATTGGAAATTGCTTGAGAAGAATCTACGTGATTGTTATCAATTTCCAATTAATGATATTGCAGCTATAATTCTGTAATAAGTATGTAATTATTACATATTACATACTGTGAATTGAACATTTTATTGAAAGAAATGTGTACCATTATGCATGTAATCCATGTATCTGTTTTTGTTAATTTCTGAATTGTATGTATTTAGGCCAATTTCCACAATATCAATTACAACTAGATTTGATCGCGATCAAAACACGGGATTTCCACCTATGTAATGATATAAGTAATGTTAGCGAACAGACGATTGCTTTAACGAACGGACAATCTCACTCAATATTAATCAGAAAGCGTTTCTTACGAAAGTAGTCTGGTCCAACCGAAAAACAGATTTAGGGGGAATCCCCCTTTGGGCACAAGATTTCATAGAGAGGTGAATATATAGGAGCCTGCTGATTGGATATATGTGTGGGTCGGAACAATACATGTAGATGTAAATTTTGTAAAGAATTTTGATAACTTCAATTAACCTGAATAGTAGCAAACGTTAACACGGTCCTCTATGGGAATTTATTTGGTTTCGGAATTTTTATTAGTTCTGACTACTTTATTTTGTCCTTGCTTATTCAACCCCGACGAGACGATTTTCAGCGCCTTTTTAAACCTGTAGCTGCATAACATGCTCTATTGATTTTTTGCCATACCCTTATGTTTGTATTGAACTTTTTTCTCTTCCAAAAAGGTTATTTATTTTTTAAAGGGTCTATATAGAAAAAAAATTGCGCGAAGAAGTATAAAGCTTCTCCAAACTATGGGCAATCTTTCATTTGTTTTCTTTTTCTTATTTTTGTCCGTTGTTTGTTGAGCTCGTAAGCGGCCTTTATGTCGTATCTCATTTGTTAGGGTGTTGAATTATTTTGTCGTAAAGTTAGCTTTAGCCTATTGTCTGTTACAGTTTTTAATTTCAAAGACACATTGAATATTTGAAAATGGCGGAAATATAGACCTCCGAATATGGGCGTTTCGTTCATTTTTTTAACGTTAATTTTTAGCGTAATTCTATTGAAAATTCAAAATGGTTGATAATGTTTTGAATTTAGGATGCTGAAGATCATGCTTTCAGACACATAAAATGACCAAATTCAAGGTTCATAAGATTCCAATGGCGGAGATATAGGAATCAAAATCGAGAATTTTTAATTTATATTTTGTCCCTGCCCGAGACGTTTCCAGCGCCTTTACAACTGTATGTTCACGTGTGTGTATTTCTCATACGCATGTTTGTAATGAACTTTTGTCTTCAAAAGTTATGGGTTTTTAAGGGTTATATAGAAAATGGCGAAAATATAGCTCTCCAAATATGGCAATTTGTTTCATTTTCTTATTTTGTCCGTCTTCTTTTGTAGGCTCGTGGGCCTCTTATAATTCTCATGTTAGCAGTTTGTTGATTTTTTGTAATATAGCTTTTAGTCCTATTGGTTGGTAAGGTTTTTATTTCAAAGACATGAATTTGAAAAATGGCGAAATATTGACCTCCGAATATGGCGTTTCGTTTCACTTTTTAACGTTAAATTTTAGCCGTAATTCAGATTGAAAATTCAAAGGTGAATGGTTTGATTTGGATGTGAAAATCATACTTTTCAGACCAATAAAATGGATGAAGTTAAGGTTATAGATTCAAAATGTTTGGGGAGATATAGGACCAGTCGAAAATTCGATTATTGTTATATTTGTCCTTGCCCGAGACGTTTTAGCGCCTTTTAACCTGTTAGTATACAGTTGTTGATTTTTATTACTATTTCGTGTGTTTGACTTTTGTCTTCACAAAGTTATTTATTTTTAAAAGCGGGTTATATGAAAAATGGCGAAATTATACTCTCCAAATATGGCCATTTGTTTCTTTTCTTATTTTTTGTTCCGTTATTTGTGGCTCGCTTAGGGCCTTTATCATCTTCATGTAGAGTGTTGATTTTTTGTAAAGCAGCTTTAGCTTAGCTATTGGTCCTGTAACAGGTTTTTTATTTCAAAGTCATGAAGTTTGAATATGCGGAAATATAGGAACCTCCGAAGTATGGCGTTTCGTCCATTTTTAACGTTAAATTTTTAGCGTAATTTCATGAAATTCAAAAGTGAAATGTTTTGAATTGGATGTGAAAGATCATGCTTTAGCACAAAATGACAAGTCTTATTAACATGCAGTTGAATTTCCGATTGGATGGATTAATGTGAGTGGCAAAGGAGAATATCGTATATAAGACTATTAATACGTATTTAGATAGTCTTCATTAAAGGAGATCTTGATTTAACTGATTATGGTACATTTCATTTTATAGATTATATTTGTCTCTCTGGAGCTGAATTTCAATTATTACGCTTTGAATAATTACGATCAGTGTGTTTCCTTCCCCTGTGTGTATGAACTTTTCATTATTTATTTTTAACAGCGATATAGAAATGGCCGGATAAAATTACTGTCCAATTGGGCTCAATTCGTTACAGGCGTTTCTTGATTTTCTTACATTTTTTTTCCTAATTGTGAGCTAGCCTTCATCTCGTAGGAGTTTGATTTTTGTAAGTGACTACTTATAGCTTGTAAGGTTTTCATCACAAGGAGGACGGACTGTATCCGTGAATTGTGAAGCGATAGACCTCCCAAATAGTGACGGCGTTCGTTTAGTTTTTTAGTTACGTCAGAGCATTAGGTTCGAAATAAATGATGTTTTGTGCTCGACAACTCTTCTCTATGCGGTTTTCACGGTACCTGCATCACAGAATTAGGACGCTGACCATATATCCAACTTAGGATACGATACATATGAATATTTAATCGGGATATAGAACAAGCATGTTAGGATAATATTTTTGAGTTGTGATACAGATGGCATAGGGCCTAAGAAAGGATAACTAGATAGGCTATATTAAAACTTAAGTGCGAACGTGTTATTCCCATTGGTTCAAGATATAATATAGGCTTAGATTACATCCGTTTTGCCACGTTCCTAAAAGAACACCCTCGGAGAATCTCCCTAAATGTTTTTAACTCTGATGTCATTATCAAACAACGTTTATGGATACCTTAAGTCGTAAGCCCTTGAGCAACCTAATTATAAAAACCCTACTTTATACTAGTAAGACCATCCTTTTATAACAATCATCACCGGTTATCCCATCAGGAATTGGTAATGTCCGTGGTCAGACAGAGCACATTTTGAGGTTTGAATAACCGCCGCTATCACAACATACACAGGGGCGCATATAACTCCGCTTAAAAAGGATACTGGACTGTAACACCTGGCTACAGTTACACGACTGCAGTTTCCGGGTAAGGCAACAGGAGATATGGCTGTTAAACAAAATAGTAGACCCTGGTCCCTGAATTTGGGTCGTCATTATCTGAGTTTGGATGGAAATAATACTTAGATTCGCAGAAGATTGACTGTCCTATCTACATACATTAACGTATATATGAAACAATGTCACAGTGTTTGGTAAATACACGTACATGTGTAGCTACCACCGCATCATGGGAGCCGTCCTTACGTGACCATAGCTGTTTATAGGACGTACATCTTGAACAAACAAACAATAAAGTAATGCACCAAACCCAATAACTGACAGTTTAAAAACTTATTATGTGTGTAGCAGAGCTGTTCACCTGTGACAACCCGGGTCAACCAACGTTGCTATTTTGAGAACTACCGGACGTTTTGAGATCACAGAACCCTATCCCTAGAGGCAGTGTTAGTTTGCTAGCTATTTCGAGGTTAAATTGAGATTTGGATCAAATTCATTCAAATTTACATCTACATGTATGTCGCCAATAACATAACTGAGACCCTAAATATAATCCTCGACAGGCTCATATATATCACCTACTCTATGAAATCTTTGCCCAAGGGGGATTCCCCTAAAATCTGTTTTTTACCGTGAGACCAGAACTGTTTCGTAAGAAACGCTTCTTGATTAATAATTGATGAGATCGTCGTTCGTTTCAGCAATCGGTCTGTTCATGCTAACTTACTTTAATTATAGAACGTTTATCATCAAATCTAGGGATTCATTTGGGTGGAAAATCCCTTTGTTGTTTTGTCATTTTATTGAATCCGATTCGAGACACCATTTGTTCTGTTTCTTATGATTATCTTTTTAATTTTATTATTCTTATTATTTCCACAAACCATCTTAAATTTCTCAGGAACGGAACAAGGTACGGCGCTCAAAATCTCTGGACACGTTATGAATGTACATAAGAGCTTGAAAGTAAGTTCGATTTTTTACAAAAAGGTTCAAGGTCAAGGTCACAGACGTAAAAACAAAAATTTTTCCGGAACGAAGTTTAAAGCGCTCATTATTCATTACCGTACGCTGTACATCGTTCACGTTTTGTTATTCAGATAAGATCTTGACATTGCGCGTTGCTTTCCCATGCCATGTTTATCAGAGATTATGTCAAGGTCAAGGAGTTCGTTTACGGGGTCAAACAAAGGTCAAAAACGAAATTCACAGCAAAAAGTTTTTGAATAGGATATGAAGACAATGCTCCAGAAATATATAATGACAAGTTTTAAGGTCATGAAATCCAAAATGGCGGAGATATAGGCCTTGAAAAAGGCTATTTTGGAGTTTTCCCGCCAAAAATTTTTTAAGAGTTGCAGCGCCTTTAATAACTTAACACACATGCTTTGATTTTTGTATAGACATAGCATGGACGAATGTCTACAGAACTTATGATGTTTTATTGACCTTGACATTCATTCAAGGTCACAGGGTTCAAAAAGCCTTTAAATCTTTAAACGACTTCTTTCGTAATAAATAAGAGGTGTAGGAGCGCTGAAATTTGGAGACGTTATGTACGTACATGAGTTCTTTAAAATGTACTCTCGATTTTGGAGGATAACGTTCAGGTCAAGGTCACAGACGTAAAAAACTGCTTTTTTCGAACGAACTTTAAACGCTCATAATTTCAAAACCGTACGCTACACAACATGTACGTTTCATTCTCCATGTAGATCACAATAATTCACGTTTTTTTCTCATTACATGTTACAGAAATTATGTCAAGGTCACGAGTTTCACTAGGGGTCAAATGAGGTCAAACAAAGGTCAAAAATGAAACTTTACCATTATAAATGTTATCGAAGGGTGCGCATATATGAAAGAGCATGTTCTCAGGCACATAAAATGACCAAATTCAAGGTCATATGATCCAAAATGGCGGAGAATATAGGACATCAAAAATCGAAATTTTAGTTTTTATTTTGCCCCTGCCCAAAACGTTTCAGCGCCTTAGTACCTGTATGTACGGTGTTGATTTTTCATACCGCTGTTGTATGAAACTTTTGTCTTTCAACAGTTATGGGTTTTAAGGGATTATATAGAAAAATGGCGGAAATATAGCTCTCCAAATTGGCAATTTGTTTCATTTTCCTTATTTTTTTCCGTTATTTGTGAGCTCGTAGGGCCTTTATCATTCTCATGTAGAGTATTGAATTTTTTGTAAATGTAAGCTTTTAGCCTATTGTCTGTACAGGTTTTTTTAATTTCAAAGACATGAATTTGAAAATGGCGGAAATATAGACCTCGAATATGGCGTTTCGTTCATTTTTTAACGTAAATTTTAGCGTAATTCCATGAAATTCAAAGGTGAAATGTTTTGAATTGGAATGTGAAGATCATACTTTCAGACACATAAAATGACCAAGTTCAAGGTCATAAGATTTCAAAATGGCGGAGATATAGGACATCGAAAATCGAAATTTTAGTTTATATTTGTCCTTGCCCGAGACGTTTCAGCGCCTTAAACTGTATGTATGTAGTAGGTCATATTTATTGTGAATTTATGTAATAAATAAAAGTGGTATAAAAGTGTATTTGAAAAGATGTTTCTATTTGCAAATATATAATTTGCAGTGATAATAATATTTAGTATGTATCTATCGTGCCCCGTGTTTTTACTCGCGTGCGTAATATATCGTATTATAATATATATTGCTATTCGCGAGCGCTTGCGTTTGTCTATATGTGTAATGACGTATATGTTTGTGTAACCCTGTTAGTAGTGTGCACTGCACTAATCCAATAACTCATACTAGGTAAATACAGGTACAAATAACTATTTATTATATAAAAAGACAATAGATTAATTATTACATAGAAGATTCACCAATATGTGCCCGTTAAGACAGATAACAATAAGAGATATATAAGTGCCGAGCAGTTACAATGTATCCCAAGATTAACTATAAGCCAAACTTTAGCCTAATTAGCTAATTCCTGTGTGATTACCACGTTTCCTAAATCAAAGCCTAACACCCTACGGAGCCAACTAACCACCTACAAGTTTCTTAACTCTTAGAGTATATAAAAACCAACGGTGTTAACTAGGATACCTTAGGATGCCTTAGCCCTAAGCCCCTGACAACCCTAATTATACCACAAACCCTACGTTAGCTATAGATACACTCTAAGTAAAGACCCACGTTGCAGTCTAGCTCAGAAAACCCCGCAAGTGTTGCACTGTTGACAGTGCACGACGTGGCTCTGCTCCCTACCTATTCCCTAAGTCAAGACCAAAGCTTCTTAGAATCAGCCCCTTTATAACAACTCATCAACCCAGTACCCCAAAGTGACCACTGATTGGTCAATGTCCGGACAGAGCACCACATTTAGGGTGAAACCCGTTGCTACAACAACCCACCCTACACACTAAATATAACTTTCCGCTTAAAACAGACAAGGCTCAACTGACTGATAAAAACCTTCCCACGTGTAACACACGTTGTACTCCGGCCAGCGCGTCATTCATCGGGTGTGATCATGAGGACAACTAGGTTGATGAATGTGACTGCTAAAAACAGGCAAACACACCTAGATAAGACCTGTTCTCACGGTTTGTTCCCCTGAATTTGGGTCCAAGATACATAAACAGATCAACTGAAGTGAAGACTTAGAAGAGTGTGGCAATAACAAATATACTACTGTTAGAAATAAATGCAACAATGATAGAAACCCGTTCATCTATCACACTACCATATACACGTATATATGAAACAATGTACCACGTGTTTGCGTAAATAAACGTACATGTGATACTACACGCAGAATACATGGAGGCCGTCCTTACGTGACCCTAGCTGTTAATAGGGACGTACAGTTTGAACCAACAAACCAATTAAAAGAATGGCACAAACACCAATAACTGACAGGTTTAAAAGCCTTTATGTGTTGGCAGAGCCGTCACCTGTGACACCCGGATGTTCAAACACAACCGGTGCTATTTTGGAGAAACTATCCGGCCGTTTTGAAGATCACAG
>SAYR01050574.1:444165-512558 GCA_004382745.1 Argopecten irradians irradians
TCTCCTGTTTTTGATAGAGAAAGCATACCATTTTCAGCGGTGGAGCATCTTTAAACCATAATGATAATTCTCTATACTATTGAGTATCATACAGTTGGTATGTCATACACAACTGTAAAGGATCCATTGAAACATTTAAATTTGAAAGGAAGTTTAAAGAGACAATTCAGTCTAAGAGTACTTTAAAATTTGCATATGTATCGGAAAGAAACCAATTTTAACGGAAATTAGATTAGTTGGTTTAACTGTCAAACCCTGGCCCTTGTCAGCATATACGTAGTAAAGCAATTTCTGTCTAGAACTACTCAAATCTTTCTTACAGTATTGTGTTAGATGCATGTTCTTGTCTAAATCTTGTTTCACCAACTCATCAGTGGTTATGTATTCCATTTGTTCAACGTACGTGACTTTGGCACGGGTATGGGTACAGCATACATGTTATGCCTGAATATCGTATTGATCAACGGTTTAGAATTTCATCGGTATCAATCAAAATTCTTATGAAATTTGGCAATATTTTTTGTTATATGTTTTATAAAGAATGTCATATTTTGCTTTGTGGTTATGTAACAGAATTAGCCTCATTGTATTGTCCTTGTAGTCACTATTACAAAACATACATTTATATATGGATATGGTTATACAAGTGTATGCATATATGAATGTATAAATACAGTACATGTAATCAAACAATTTCAATATATGGCAAATTATTAAAAAGATAAGCAAAAATTAAAATATAAATATACATATATCATTAATTCAAAAGAAATTTCAAGCGTTATCAGGGCGCATACCCTCGGAAGAGATGACATCGCCGATGAATGTTAGAGAAGTTACACAGCACTGACATTTGTCCTTGTTGAGCTTGAGGTTAGCCTGTTTTGTAGCCTCGAGTACCTTTGTGAGTCTTTCATTATGTTCCTCTAGTGTTCTACTCCAAACAATAATGTCATCCATTGTTATCGAAGCACCCTCAATATGTTCGTATATCATATGGATTGCTTTGTGGTAGACTTCAGGAGCTGATGAAATGCCGAAAGGTAGTCTTAAAAATCTAAATCGACCTAAAGGAGTATTGAAACATGTCAGCTTTGATGATTCTTCCTCTAATAATGCGTCGAGCTTTGTGAAATAAGCGGCGTCTTTAAACTGAGCCATTATCTCTTCGCGGGTAGGTAACTTAAAATGTTCTCGAAGAATTGCGCGGTTTAGATCTCGCGGATCTAAGCATATTCTGAGCGATCCATTTTTCTTTTCGACTATTACCATCGAATTAACCCATTTTGTCGGTTGGTCTTCTCTAATTATTACACCAAGTTTCTCCATTCGTTCAAGTTCTTTTTTCAGACGGTCCTGAACAGCAAACGGAACTTTACGACATGGATGAATAACCGGGTCGACTTTCGGATCGACTTTGATCTTGTGCTCTCCTAGAATACAACCAAGTCCTTCGAACACATCGCTATAATCATCAATTATTTGTTGAGCTGTTTTCGGAGTTTGCGGTCCGACATTTTCGACGTTGAGGACGCGTTTGATCAACTCGAGCTTTTCGCAAGCTTTGATACCTAATATCGGTGTACGGGTTTCATTCGCGACATAAAAATGCATTTTTGTCATTTTGTCTTTCACGCGAACACTTAGGACACATGCACCTGCGACCTGAATTCAATTACCACTGTACGACATGAGTTTGACATTTGTCGAGTGAAGCATTGGTTTTGTGTGAAGTTTCTTGAACCTGTCCATCGGAATAATGTTCACAGCGCTTCCGGTGTCTAATTTGAATGACATGTTAACACCGTTTGTCTCAACATTTGTACGCCATTCCTCTTTGTTGTCGGTATTTATCGAATCGACGAAGAATTCATCTTCGGAGTCAGTGTTCGTAGAGTTAATGTCATGTACCTTTTTGTTTTTGTAGAAGCACATTGTACCAAAATGATCTTTCTTTTTACAGACTGGACAGGTTTTACCCATCGCAGGACACGAGTCTAGTTTGTGTTTTGTACCACACCTAAAACAGTTCGGATTTTGTTTTCTGTCCTTGTGTTTTGGTTTGTTTTGTACATGTCCACCTTTGTTGAACTGAAAGTTCTTTTTATTTGTTTTTGGTTTGACAGCATGGACTGGGGTTTCTTTATGATCATCGGCCAAATCTTTCATACGTTCTTTTGTGGATTCAGCTGCTCGACACATTGTAATAGCAGCTTCTAGGTCAAGTTTTTGTACCCTGAGTAACCGTTCACGAAGATTATTGTCCGGAATACCACAAACGATTCGGTCTTTGATCAACGAGTCAGTCAGATCTCCAAATACACATGATTTGGCTTTTGTTTTTAGTTCGTTTACATACTGATCGATTGTCTCGCCTGGTTTTTGCACACAAGTAAAGAATTTATGTCTCTCGTAAGTTTCATTTCTTTTGGGCGAGAAATAATCCTCGAATTTCTTTTGGACTTTTTTCTAATTTCATTTCATCACCCTCCGCTTCAAATGTAAAGTTATTGTATATTTCAAGCGATTCTTCCCCTATAACGTGTAAAAGTAAACACGCTTTGGTTTTATCCTCTTTTCCCGCCATTCCGCTGGCTTCGAGATAGAGTGCGAATCTTTGCTTGAACCTTTTCCAATTTTCAGCGAGATTACCCGTTGTTGACATACTTGCCGGGGGTTCTAACTTTTCCATTGTGTGTTTTTAAAGTCTCTTTTACCTGACACCATGCGATATTTGTGTTATTTCTTACAGATATAGGCCTGTAGACGTATTCTTACAACAGGACGAGACCACCATGCTTGATTCTTCTGTTTATAATATCTGCGCATGCTCATACAATTACATACACATATCCGGTTACACTAATAGTTAGAAACGGGTACGGTACGGAACCATCCGGATATTACGTTATCATTACACATAAGATAATTTCTTTGGCTTTTGGAGCATGCGCAATGACTATTAATTCAGTATAGGACATAGTGCCATGGATTTTTTACGGGATGCAATTAACTGTTTTTAATATTTTTTATCTTTAGTAGAATTAGAAGCTCAAACTTTCCAATTGTGATTTATCTGTAGTAGAATTAGAAGCTCAAACTTTCCAGTGGTGGTAATAATGTAAAGTAAGTAACTGAAGAAGAATACTTATTTGTCGTCTCCTGTTTTTGATAGAGAAAGCATACCATTTTCAGCGGTGGAGCATTTTTAAACCATAATGATAATTCTCTATACTACTGAGTATCATACAGTTGGTATGTCATACACAACTGTAAAGGATCCATTGAAACATTTAAATTTGAAAGGAAGTTTAAAGAGACAATTTAGTCTAAGAGTACTTTAAAATTCGCATATGTATCAGAAAGAAACCAATTTTAACTGAAATTAGATTAGTTGGTTTAACTGTCAAACCCTGGCTCTTGTCAGCGTATACGTAGTAAAGCAATTTCTGTCTAGAACTACTCAAATCTTTCTTACAGTAGTGTGTTAGATGCATGTTCTTGTCTAAATCTTATTTCACCAACTCATCAGTGGTTATGTATTGCATTTGTTCAACGTACGTGACTTTGGCACGGGTATGGGTACAGTATACATGTTATGCCTGAATATCGTGTTGATCAACGGTTTAGAATTTCATCGGTATCAATCAAAATACTTATGAAATTTAGCAATATTTTTTGTTATATGTTTTATAAAGAATGTCATATTTTGCTTTGTGGTTATGTAACAGAATTAGCCTCATTGTATTGTCCTTGTAGTCACTGTTACAAAACATACATTTATATACGGATATGGTTATACAAGTGTATGCATATATGAATGTATAAATACAGAACATGTACTCAAACAATTTCAATATATGGCAAATTATTAAAAAGATAAGCAAAAATTAAAATATAAATATACATATATCATTAATTCAAAAGAAATTTCAAGCGTTGTCTCTTCACTAAATAATACATTTACTTATCTATGACGATTCACTATTCAGGAAAATAGGAAGATAATGAATGATAATGGCTTATGTATTCTAATTATGAAAAGACATTTGATTTCATTAAAAATTTTCTGTTTCTGTTGCGCAGTGTTTTCAGTACTTTCAGTACTTTAATTTGTATTTAGAGAATGGACTGATGGGTATATATGACAGTCATGTGATTTTTTTTTAAAAAAAATACGAGATTTGAAAAATAATAATAAAAAAAATCGGGATTTTACTATAAAACAAGCACAGGGGGCCAACTCAATGAAAATGGATGTTGTCATACATTTTTTTTGTATTTGGAGGATGGAATGATGAGTATATATGACAGTCATGTGATTTTTTTTCAAAAAATACGAGATTTGAAAAACTATCAAAAAATCGGGATATTTACTATAAAACAGGGAAAGGGACGACAGTCGCCATATTGGATTTTTTACCCCCAACTCGATTAAAGTTCATTTTTTTCACAATAATATACTTTTTTCCTAGAGTCATAGTCACGCATCAGTCCTCCGATAATCCATAATCACACACATACCATGCAAAAGCATACAAACGATGTCTTTATAGTCGAACGTAATATTTTAATCCAAAATTACCGGCGCTTTCTGACTTGTGACATCGAAAGCATTGTCCTAGTAAAGAGCGACTAGAGTGACTTCCCCTGCAGTGTAGTCCAATCGGTTTAATCAGAGATATTCCTATACGTTTGTTTTCGCGGAAATTTTAAATATTAAAACGTATCGGAATACCTCTGACTAAACCCATTGAATGACATTGCAGGGGAAGTCACTCTAATCGCTCTTCACTAGAACGTTGCTTTCGATGTCACAAGTTTTCATTGAGTTGGCCCCCATAGTAAAATATCCCGATTTTTAAAATATTTTTTCAAATCTCGTATTTTTTAAAAAAAAATCCCATGACTGTCATATATACTCAACAGTCCATCCACCAAATACAAAAATGAATAACAACATCCATTTTCATTGAGTTAGCCCACTGTTTCATAGTAAAATATCCCGATTTTTTAATAATTTTTCAAATCTCGTATTTTTTTGAAAAAAAAAATCACATGACTGTAATATATACTCAACAGTCCATTCACCAAATACAAAAATGAATAACAACATCCATTTTCATTGAGTTGACCCCATGTGGTCGACTTTACAAAGGCATACACATCGAGTGCTTTTTTACCTTATCAGGATATATAGTATATACGGGACGTCCCAATTGATACTAGTGTACATCTTGCTATACATGCCAATATACGTGAAGTTAACACCGGATTCGGGATTCGGAATTCGAATAACAAATCCGGTGCCAGCACCTTATTCGCTTATTTTAACTTATCAAAAATGAACAAATAAGTAACAATTTCAAAACATAAAAAGCAGATAAAAAAAATTTCATAACCCTAAAAAACTAAAAACATCGATAAATTGTTGAAGACTTGAAAGTCGTAAAACACCTCCTTAGATCGTTTTTCGTTATTCAGTTTGAATTACGGTGGCTAATATTGAAAACCTAATAGCGAATACGGTGCTGGTACCTTATTCATTATTCTTACTGAATAACGAAAAATGATCCAAGGAGCTAGTAGTCCGCTAAACCTGCCTATATTATTAGGCTTTTATAAAAAAAGATTGCCTAATATATGCCTAATATATATATTAGGCAAAAATATATATCAGGCAAAAAAAAAATATTAAAAAAGCCTAATAATATAGGCAGGTTTAGCGGACTAAGGAGCTAGGTGCTTTCGTTCAAGTCTTGGAACAATTTATCGAGGTATTTAGTTATTCAAATCCCAAATCCGGTGCTGTTCAATTTTCTGAAAATCTGCATGTTTTGCCACAAATACGGCAGTTAAACATTTTTTTTTCTCAAAACCTGTCTTTCTTTCCTGTTCAGTGATCATAAAAGTATATAATAGACCTATTTCAGATGAATAAAATGCCTTCCTTTATCAAAACAAATTATGCCATATTTACATCAAATAATTTACAACCGCTATTTTCCGGTCCGCCAAGTTAAAAAAGGACTCTGTGCGTATGCCTTTGTAAAGTCGAATTCAGTCAAATCAGGGCTCCTACTACATGCTATAGACACTAGTAAACATAATGGCATGGCTATTTGGTGGCAGAAATATTTACTGAACCCTGTGGACTTGCAAAACTGAAATGTACAAATTTATGCATATTTTGCCAAAATTTACAAACAGATTTGGACGTTTTTGTGTATAAGTTATACTAGTAGCGTCTGGTTTCTGCACGTGTTCATTGTCATATTGACATTCTATCTGCATGAATTAACTGACGGCATTGGTGAGAAGCTCTATGTTGACGAAATACCTACATTTTATATTGTTTATTTTGATTAAATGTATATTGGGACAATATATACATAACTGATCTACCTAAACATAATGTTTGCTAGTTCTAAATATAGATATGTGTGTAACGGTTGGTGTTGAGAAGAGGGACAATATTTAATTTAACTTTTAGATGTAAATGTTTTCAATACGCAAAGCAATTCGAAATCTTTAAAGGCCCTCTTCCTCTCCTAAACGGCTTGTAAAATGGGACTGTAAAACGAGATTGATAATTGTGGAGTCGTAAAAGTTATTGCCTTATCGTTTTACTACACTTATCAACACCTTCAGAACAATCTAGTAAAATAAATTCAATGCTAATTTTCATAACGCGGGTCACATTTCCTGTCGTCGCCCTTATTACCGCGCGTTTCTTCAATGTTAATATAGATTACAAAGAAATCTTGCATATGTTAGCCCATGTAATGTCGTCTTAGATATAAATCTTCTTAAATTATTTTTGTTTTTAAGAAACCATAATTTCTTGTTTCGGAAATGTGGACCTTTAAGAGTTGTGATTGTAGAAAAACTTCAGGCCTTGGTTCGTCTTCACCTGAGCCAGGTGAATAGAATGTCGGTGAATTAGTCGTGTATACATACTCCTGAATTGGATGTACACAAATCAACCAAGTCAATAATGAAACAGACCTTTTCATGTTGGCTTTCCACGTTATTCAGCTTATATTACACTGTCCTCGTCAAATATAGTGCCAGCAAAGCGTGACTGACACTATAATACATTGGTAATGACACACCATATCTCACCCGAGTTAGTGGTATCATGGGTATATCAGACTTTTCTGACACTTTAGGCTTGCAAGCTTGGATTCCATTAGTAAAACAATTCTTTAATATTTATACAAGATCTCAAATTGTTCAGATCTTCAAACTAATTATCAAAAATAAATTGTATATTAAACCAAATTACTTCTAGAGAAAAGTAAATCGTCCATTAAATCGTGACTAAATCATTTCTAGAGATTCAAAGTAAACTGTTCAGGTACTAACATAAAATCGTGACTATGAATCGTTTCTAGAGAAAATTGTACATTAAATCGGGACCATCTACCACACTTAAATTTCGAAAAGTTACTGTTTTCTGGTATTCAGACATAATTAGTAATAATGCCAGTTCATGATCGATGTCCTTGATTCATGAGTGTGTGGCAGAAGAAGGTTTTGTGAACAATGAAGCCAGTGATTTGATTTCTGGTGACAAACTATATAGCTATATTTACACTTGCTAGGCTTGGTCACTATACGCTAATACTAGCCGATTTTGTTTACCATAACTGCATGGTAACATTGAACTTTGAACTTGCGTAAGGAAATGTTCTGTGCAACGTAAAAGGACTACTTTTTTTTTTAAAGAAACACATGGCCTTGTTTACATTTTGACGCAACATTACGTGTATATTGTTGTTTTTCATAGAATTTTGGAAAAATGTAAACAATATATACATGTTTTATATTTATATATGATTCAAACAATTTTTAAATTAACAATTGTATAAAGAAACGGAAAAATATCCCGACCGGGGCGACGTGCTTTCATTTTTGTTAAAAATGATGGGTGTCAAATGAAAACATTACCTCTGTGCCTATGTTCATCCTACGATCGAGCCTTTGGGATGGACGGGTGTGAGACACTCTGATAGAGGTCAGTTATAAACATATCCTCTTGTCTTTGTTCTTTGAGTATTTAATCATGTGTATTATAAAACATGCACCGCTAATAATCCACGTGTTGACAGTTCCGCGTCACCACAAATACATTGTATCCATCGAACACAAGTGAATTTGTTTCATCTATCGATGGCGATATGGATCTAAGCGTAGATTATATAATCACATGGCTCCAAAGGATGTAATACCGTCAAGTCAGACGACATCTCAAACACATTGAGCTACTTGAAAATCGGTGTTTTGCCAACTTCGGCAAACTAAAGTGTGTAAGCGTGCGTCAGCTTGGCCTCGCTGCACAATAACGGTCACCGAGTTCACACATGTGGCCGTGTACAAATTCTTTATGTTATTACGCTATATATTAACTTTTAGCAAAATTGAATATGTATATATTTAAAGTTCTGATCTGATTAAATAAAATTATCTCTGAAATTTACTTTGTTTGTCATGTTTATTTTACACTAAAATATTGAACTTTTTTGTCGTCGCGGAAGAATAATTCTACCTTACGTGAAGCGTCACCATTCGCTGTTCAAATGAGTAAGCTCCTCCCACTTTTGACCGACTTTTATTGAATAATTACGTCACTTTCAAATGACGATTTTATTGCATAAAATATAAATAAAAAGTCGTGTGAGTGTAAATATAGGGATTGGATTTCGTTTTTATGTTAACCATGCTTGTATGGAGGAATTCCGCTAAGAATATATCCAATATGGGGCGCTAACGCGCCCCATAGAATATATTCTTAGAGGAATTGCTCCACACAAGCATGGTTAACATAAAAACGAAATCCAATCCCTATATGACAAGATGGGGTAAACGCCTCTATGATTCACGGACTGTACTTTTTTTGCGGAAATCATCTGCATCTCTAATAAGACGAATTAAAGGTTGAATGAATGAATAGCTTCACTTTCAAATAAATGATAATTATAGGCGTTTTCTTGTTTTTACTTCAGGCTTGCCCAGACATTCAGGGATTGGGTGGTGACAGAACTACCTCCGCCGACAAACATACCCCAGAAGGTAGGCTAATAGTAAATACACTCAAGCTGGCTCCATCTTATTGGGAAAAAACCACATGTCATTTTAGGCTAATTATAAATACATTGTACAATCAAGTTGGCTTCATGATATTGTAAAAACGCATGCCATTTTAGGTCAATAGTGAATACCAAGTACGTTCAAGATGACTCCATGATATTGTAAAAACACATGACATTTAAGCCAATAGTGAATACCAAGTACATTCAAGGTGGCCCCATGATATTTCGAGCTTTTTCAATTTCCGCCTTCCGGTCGTTTGTCATTTGCGCGAAAAAAAGGTCGACCGGGAGCGGAATGCGTGTCATACTTTTAATATAATAACCTTTCAACAATTTTCTTTTCATAAATTATTCTAACGTAAATATATGGATTGAATATATTTTTCTAATTTTCATGGCCGCTATGTAAATTAGAAAAATACATTCAATCCCTATATGTAAAAAATGATGTCTCGATGAAAATTTGATATTTTATACGGTTCAGATTTATTTCCTAGTAGGTAAGAGATATAGCAAGCTTGATAAAATGCTTACAAACGTTTTAATAATGGTTTGCATAATCATTACTTTACTCCATTAGCAGTAATAGTCGCCGATTATAGCTGTAAAGACGACAACATTATCTACAAGCCTTTTGAGTTACAATATTGCAGCTAGGTGGCTCCATGATATTGGAAAATTTAGGCCAGTTATAATTACCAAGTACACTCAAGATAGCTCCATGATATTGGAAAACCCATGCCATTTTTAGCTCACCTGGCACAAAGGGCCGATGAGCTTATGTCATGGCGCGGCGTCCGTCGTCCGTCGTCCGTCCGTCCGTCCGACAACATTTCCTTTCGCTACTAGTCATAGAGTTCTGCATGGATTGTAACCAAATTTGGCCACAAGCATCCTTGGGGGAGGGGGAACAGAACTTGTATAAATTTTGGCTTTGACCCCCCAGGGGCAGGAGGGGCGGGGCCCAATAGGGGAAATAGAGGTAAATCTTATAAATCGCTACTTGTCCTAGAGTTCTGCATGGATTGTAACTAAATTTGGCCACAAACATCCTTGATGGAGGGGGAACAGAACTTGTATAAATTTTGGCTCTGACCCACCTGGGGGCGGGAGGGGCGGGACCCAATAGGGGAAATAGAGGTAAATCCTTTAAAACGCTACTTGTCCTAGAGTTCTGCATGGATTGTAACCAAAAATAGCCACAAACATCCTTAGGGGAAGGGGAACAGAACTTGTATAAATTTTGGCTCTGAATCCCCCAGGGGCAAGAGGGGCGGGGCCAAATAGAGGAAATAGAGGTAAATCCTTTAAATCGCTACTTGTCCTAGATTTCTGCATGGATTGTAACCAAAATTAGCCATAAACATCCTTGGGGGAAGGGGAACAGAACTTGTATAAATTTTGGCTCTGACCCCCGGGCAGGAGGGGCGGGGCCCAATAGGGAAATAGAGATAAATCCTTTAAATCGCTACTAGTCATAGAGTTCTACATGAATTGTAACCAAATTTCGCTACAAACATCCTTGGGGAAGGGGAACAGAACTTGTATAAATTTTGGCTCTGACCCCCTTGGGGCAGGAGGGGTGGGGCCAATAGGGGAAATAGAGGTAAATCCTTTAAATCGCTACTTGTCATAGAGTTCTGCATGGAATGTGACCAAATTTCGACACAAACATCCTTGGGGGAGGGGAACAGAACTTGTATAAATTTTGGCTCTGGCCCCCGGGGGCAGGACGGTGGGGCCCAATAGGGGAAAATGACGGGTAATCCTATAAATCGCTACTTGTCCTAGAGTTTTGCTTGATTATGACCAAATTTGGCCATAAACATCCTTGGGGGAAGGGGAACAGAACTTTTATAAATTTTGGCTCTGACCCCCTGGGGGCAGGAGGGGTGGGGCCCAATAGGGGAAATAGAGGTAAATCCTTTAAAACGCTACTTGTCCTAGATTTCTGCATGGATTGTAACCAAAAATAGCCACAAACATCCTTAGGGGAAGGGGAACAGAACTTGTATAAATTTTGGCTCTGAATCCCCCAGGGGCAAGAGGGGCGGGGCCCAATAGGGGAAATAGAGGTAAATTCTTTAAATCGCTACTTGTCCTAGATTTCTGCATGGATTGTAACCAAAATTAGCCACAAACATCCTTAGGGGAAGGGGAACAGAACTTGTATAAATTTTGGCTCTGAATCCCCCAGGGCAAGAGGGGCGGGGCCCAATAGGGGAAATAGAGGTAAATTCTTTAAATCGCTACTTGTCCTAGATTTCTGCATGGATTGTAACCAAAATTAGCCACAAACATCCTTAGGGGAAGGGGAACAGAACTTGTATAAATTTTGGCTCTGAATCCCCCAGGGGCAAGAGGGGCGGGGCCCAATAGGGGAAATAGAGGTAAATTCTTTAAATCGCTACTTGTCCTAGATTTCTGCATGGATTGTAACCAAAATTAGCCACAAACATCCTTGGGGAGGAGGAACAGAACTTGTATAAATTTTGGCTCTGACCCCCCGGGGCAGGAGGGGCGGCCCAATAGGGGAAATAGAGAATAAATCCTTTAAATCGCTACTAGTCATAGAGTTCTACATGAATTGTAACCAAATTTGGCTACAAACATCCTTGGGGAAGGGGAACAGAACTTGTATAAATTTTGGCTCTGACCCCCTTGGGGCAGGAGGGGTGGGGCCCAATAGGGGAAATAGAGGTAAATCCTTTAAATCGCTACTTGTCATAGAGTTCTGCATGGAATGTGACCAAATTTCGCCACAAATATCCTTGGGGGAAGGGGAACAGAACTTGTATAAATTTTGGCTCTGGCCCCCCGGGGGCAGGACGGGTGGGGCCCAATAGGGGATTTAGAGGTTTATATTAAAATTCCTTCAGAAAAGAAACAATGAACTTGTATTCAGAACATTACTTGGCATTACAAACCAGGTGAGCGACTAATAAGTCTTATTTTCTTGCATTTATCATTTAAGTTTCAAATCTATGAAGATAAAAAAACAACATTTTTGTTTCTGTTAGAAGAACATAGTCTCAATTCTGTTGGGTGTTTTGGTCTCGATCTTGTTACGATAAAGCAAAATGGGTAACTGTTTATGTTAACTATCTACACCGGGACTGAATAGTGTTTTGATTGCGTTAAAGGTGGTATGAACGCAAGTGGATACATACGTATTCTACATGTAGCGCTAACACGATTATACTGGTTAGTCTTAAGAAAAACGGTATTGGTCGCTACATGTATGTTGGGTAACTACGGTAGTCAACATGACCAAAGATATGTAGTCCCGCTTGTTGAACGTAATAACTGACATTTTATTAGAAATGTGACATTGACACTTTTCAGTTTAAAAAAAAAGTTTTCCTAATTCCAAAATCTGATCGTATATCAATAATGTCCATTAAAAAAATGGAGATAACCAAAGCGGAACGACTACCGGTATGTATCGCTGTCAGAGTAGAGATAGGCGGAACGACTACCGGAATGTATCGCTGTCAGAGTAGAGATAGGCGGAACGACTTCCGGTATGTGTCGCTGTCAGAGTAGAGATAGGCGGAACGACTACCGGTATGTATCGCTGTCAGAGTATAGATAGGCGGAACGACTTCATTTCCATGAACTTAACCTACTTAGGGTCCAAATGAGATGACGTCAGAGTCACGTGATTCAGAGACTAGAGTTATTTGGATTCAGTTAGCAGTTTTGTTTTCTACTCCTGTTTTTACCGTTTATTTTCGAGGATATCTACGTTTTCTGTGATCTAGATTACTAGATCGGGACTTACGAGTTTACACTCGTTATTTTAACAGTGATCTCAGGACAGCCGACCCTCGTGGTCCTTTGTTATGATTGTTTTGGGTCATCGCTTCGAGGTCATCTCGTGAACTGTCGACGTCATGACTGACCCACAAAGATTGACTCTTGTAAACACCATTTCTGGTGGAAATGACTCGACCATTTCTGGTCACATACCTCCCATTCCTGGGAACGTCTCCAATAACGGACCGGCATCTCTGCCAACTGTGATTATGTGTGACTCGCTCACAACACAGGCCACGATCACCAATGTGGATAATCGCCATTTTGATGGGTTAATTCCGGCATCTTCATCAAGCAGCATAAATTATGCAAATGAGCGGACTCCGCGAGATCTCGCGAGCTTCACAGCGAATTCCCGAGACAATACGGGATCCAATATGGCTGCGCCCGTGCAACAAAACAACACGGTTTTAACTGATGATTTTTGGAAGCAATTACTGGCTCAAAATCAATTAATGCTGATGATTTTGTCAAAACTTAAAAAGAATCAGACAACGATTCACAGTGAAACGCCGACGACACCGTGTACGAACAATATAGACAATTTTAGCGACCTTCAGTCCAACGATGACAGTGTTGATGATCACCGGTCCCTACACGATGTAAGCTCCGATGAAGAAGATACAGACTTTGATACTCACGATTTCTTAAAAGATCTTGATCAACAATTTAGTAAGGACAATACTTTCTCGCCGAAAGTACACGACGGGTTGGCAAAAATAGTGAATGACGGATTCAAACGTCAGTTAGATCATAAACAACGGAAAGAAAATTTCCAAAAACATTTGTGCCCAGAGAACTGCAATTCACTAGTGGTTCCAAAAATCAACAACAACGTCCTAAACACGCTGAAGAGTTCCCACAGGAATAGAGACAGTGGTCTCAGATTGACACAAACATACATTTGTGGAGCAATGTATCCACTAATTCACCTCACTAACATCTTGACACAAGGCAATAAAGGACTGCCACCGGCAGCAGTGAAAGACTATCTGTCACTGGCCCATGACACATTTCGACTTTTACAAGTGGGGTTCAGTGACGTAACCTACAGAACACGGCAGGCCTTAAAACCAATCTTACACCCTGACTTCAAAGCTCTCTGCCATAGTACAGAACCACCAACACAATGGTTGTTGGGTGATGACCTTGGAAAACAAAATCAAGGAACTGTCAGATGCACAACGCATCAGCAAAAAACTGGAAAATCGTCAAATAGATATTCACCATACCAAACCTACAACTCTGGCAACCGAGGTGGTGGTTATCAATCCACAACATCCACACGTGGAGGACGTCATTATCAAGGACAACATCAACGCCATACCTTGAACACGCATAGAGGCAGAGGAAACCACCATAAACCCAGCCAGTTTTTAGGGGATCGTCAGAAACAAAAGAAAAAAGAATGACAAATACTTCCCAAGAACTAGAGAAGAGGGATTCACCAAATGTAAGTACAGATCGAGACATCTTATCAAATCTTGTCCATACACCTGAGAATTTTCATGCTGGGAAGGTCAGTCTGTACACAGATGCGTGGAAATGTATTACATCTGATCGTTGGCTATTATCTCAACTACAAGGATATTCCATAGAATTTGTGCAAATTCCGTACCAACACAAACACCCACCTAATATTAGGTTTTCTAAGGAAGAACAAACATTCATTCATGAAAAAATGAACAAATTGATTGAGAGAAAAGTGGTAGAACCAGTCGGACCTTCAGACAGAACATCATCAGATTTCATATCCAACATTTTTCTAAGACCAAAAAAGGATGGGTCATATAGACTTATTTTAAATCTCAAAATACTGAATAATGATGTGGAACACATCCATTTAAAGATGGAAACGCTGAAATCGGCCATAACGCTTATGACAAGAAATACCTCAGATATATATGGAATGAGACTTGTTACCAATTCTGTTGTTTACCATTCGGCTTGAGCTCTCCGCCACGCGTTTTCACGAAAGTCATGAAACCAGTGTTTTCATCATTGCGAAAACAAGGACATGCCAATGTTGCTTACATAGATGACACTTTATTAGCTAGCAAAACAAAGGAGGTCTGTCACAAGAACATTCAGGACACAGTACTCCTTCTCGATTCCTTAGGATTAACTATACACCCAGACAAGTCAGTACTGATACCAACACAGGACATTGTTTTCTTAGGGTTTATACTTAATTCTAAGACAATGACTATACAGTTTACACCAGAAAAAGCAGTCGACATACAGAAGAGATGTCGTGAGATGTTAGAACGTCAAGAATATTCAATTCGACATGTCGCTCAACTGGTAGGCAAACTAGTAGCCTGTGAACCCGCGGTTCCTCATGCAGCGCTATTTTATAAGCCATTGGAACACGAAAAGGACAGTGCTCTTAAAGCAGCTAAAGGGAATTTTGAGGAGAAGATGACATTTTCATGGTGGATAGACAATATTGCAGATAGCAAAAAACCAGTTCACTTCAATCCCTATGATATTTCACTCGAATCGGACAGCTCAAGTACAGGATGGGGTGGCCTTGTTCGTGGTGATGAAAGGCTAAAAACTGGAGGTCATTGGTCGTACACTGAACAATCTCAACTATCATGAACTTCAGGCAGCTTTTCTCACACTTCAGTGTTTCTGTAGTACAAAGTCAAACATTCATGTTCGATTATATCTGGACAATACTGTGGCCGTAAACTACATCAACAATATGGGCGGTAAGACTACCGCCTTAACCACCTTAACATAGAACATTTGGATGTGGTGTATACGTCGTGACATTTGGTTATCTACATGTCATGTTCCAGGTGTACAAAATACAGAAGCTGATAAACTCTCTCGTTCATTATCGGACGACATGGAATGGTCTTTGGACACATCTATTTTTGAACGCATCTGTGTACAACTTGACACTCCCTGCATTGAACTTTTCGCGACTCGAGTTAATGCTAAAGTTGACACTTACATTTCTTACTTACCTGATCCAACGGCTGTGGCCATTGATGCTTTTACACTTTCATGGTCACACTATAATGTCTGTTATGCATTTCCTCCCTTCAGTGTTCTCGGACGTGTTCTACAGAAGATGGAGGAGGAACAGACAGACCTGATTCTGGTGGCGCCGCTATGCACAACACAACCATGGTTCCCAACATTGCTACATCTATTGGTGGACACGCCAGTTCTACTACCCAACAGACATCCGATCTTACATCTGGCCAACAATCCAACCAAGAGGCATCCCGTCAGGACTCTTCGACTGACAGCCTGCAGATTGTCCGGGATAACCTCAAAGAGAGAGGAATTCCAGAGGCAACTGCAGAGATCATCTTGGCAGCTTGGAGAGATTCTACCAGGAAACAATACGGGGTCCATCTCCGCAGATAGTTGTCATTTTGTGGTGAACGGGAAAATGATCCGCTTTTTTCCATCTATAAATAGTGCTTTCGAGTTTCTACAGCAGATGTTTGATAGGAATCTTAGCTATAGCTCCATTAACACTGCAAAATCCTGTATAAGTTCCTTGTTAGAAATAACTAACTCTAACAGCATTATGCAAGACAAAATAATACATCGATTCATGAAAGGTGTTTTTCAAAAACGTCCGGCGTTGCCTAGATATTCAGACACTTGGGATGTTTCGATCGTATTAGGATACCTTGAAACTTTAAACCCTGTACATACCATCTCTTTTCGTTTACTTTCATACAAACTGATTATGTTGTTAGCCATATTCACTAATCAACGTTGTCAGACATTACATTTGTTTGATATAAATGATATAAGTGTGTCGTCAGATTGTGTGACAATAAGAGTGACAGAGTTGTTGAAACAATCACGTCCAGGGCATCACCTGGAACCAAATCCGTTGAAAGCTTTTTCAACAGATCATAGACTATGTGTGGTTAAAACTCTCCAGGAGTATCTTAAACGTACACAGGAAATGCGCACGGAGAGTCAAACTCGCTTTTTCTTGCTATTAATGCATTCCATCAACCGGTATGCAAACAGACACTATCTAATTGGATTAAAACCGTTTTGATGTTGGCAGGTGTAGACATATCGATCTACAAATCACATAGCACCAGAAGCGCTTCCGTATCGGCGGCAAACAAGGCACATGTGCCTATCTCAGTTATCCTCAAAACTGCTGGTTGGGCAAATGACAATGTTTTCAAAAAAATTTACAACAAAGAACTCTATACCAATTCAGCAGTGGATGATCCAAGTGTGTGCGAAAGCATCCTTTCGAACTATGCAAACAATTTTTCACCTTGTAGATCATACATCAGAGTTAACTAAACCAGTTTTTAAAAGACTATGTTCATGTATATATGTTTTTAGTTGATGTATACAACTTTTTTCTAGAGTTAAAGCTGTGTTGTTTGATTTTATGCAATTTGATCTGTTTACAACACTCTAAAATCTCATTTGGACCCTAAGTAGGTTAAGTTCATGGAATTGGAAATTAAATGAGCTTTCTCCGAAAGCGAAATTTGAGATAAATTCCATGCCCAACCCTTTCCCTCCCTAGATCAAATTCCTGATTATTCGTGTTGTACTCTGAAGACTGAATCACGTGACTCTGACGTCATCTCAATTGAACCCTAAGTAGAAGTTAAGTTCATGGAATTTATCTCAAATTTCGCTTTCGAAGAAAGCTCATTTAATTTCCAATTTTTTCGAGCTTCTTCATTTTTCAAAATTGATATTATTGCGATCAAATTTTGAAATTGACAAAACTTATCTCTAAAACATTTGAAAGTTATCCTTACTGTATTTTTATTCGCAACATTGAAATTATCGGTATCCATTTGCGTTCATACCACCTTCAACGCAATCAAAACACTGTTCAGTCCCTATTTGAATCCCGTTCTCGCTGATAATTTTTCTTCACCACTTACATAGCTTTACATAGTTCGACTGGTTAAAATTTGTTCTCAGATCACGAATCACCATCATTAAGATTTACCATCTGCAACATTCGAAGTAACATTTACGCTCATTATTTTCTCTCTTTTTCAGTGTTTCCTAAAACATGGCCCGTATGGGATGCGAAAAGCGAGCGAGTGACTTTCCTAAATATGGACTGCAGTGCCATGGATACGAACATGCCGTTAGATATGTTTGAGGTGAAGGTCAAAAGTGACGTGGAACAAATGACCCCTGAATGTGTATACATTCAACAAGTGAGCCGTGACGTTTACACGAGGAGACTGGTTCCACTGCTGTCGGGGCTGGGGTACGAAAGTCACAACTTTCTCGGAGACGTCACTGGACAGGCCACATTCTACAGAAAACAAACAAAATGACAATGGTCTGAATTCAGGCGGGATTTTAATCTCATAAATTAGAGACAATCTAAATCTGTTTTTGTCAGGATAAGTAATCAACTGCCATACCACAAGGTCAGTTTTAGATGTAAAGATATTCGCTTTTGGAAAAGCTATTAGACATTGAGAATTAACGTGATTAATATATTTTACTCGAGAAAGTTATAGCAGGTAATGAGGTAATGAATGTCCATATATAATATAGGTAGCCCTGCCTTTACTGGGGATTAGGTTTGATGATAGCAATATGTGCTACCTGGTTGGATATTTGTTAGTGACAATAAGAATCGAAGCGTCATTTCAATGAAACATAGCAGCCTTGAATGATTATTAAATAGTCGTGCTACTTTCTCTTTATCTAATTCCTTATCAGAATTCTATTTTGAGAAACACTTAATCTTTTGTTTACTGTAAGATTGTCAGTTTCTGGGTTGATTCCTATATTGTTCTATTCAGTTTTAGCGTATTATAGTCATCTATCCTTGCAGGTAGTTATCGATTGTGATGTCTTTAGTTTTTTAGTGAAATCTACGTCGTTTTCACCGAAAATGTGACATACTTCTCACAAACACATGACGTAGCAATCAATACCTGCGAGGGCAGACAACTCTGTAATGTATAAATAAGGAAATGGTATGGTTTTATTGTTGTTAGAATTGTATTAAGGTTCTACATGCCAAAGGCATGCTATTTTTATTATTTATTTCCCAGTTGGAGTTTTGCACTATCTTGTTGTTTACATGGAAATTGTTTCCCGTCAAGCGTTGTTATATTCTGCGAATTCTTTTGTGATAAACTTACAATAAAATGTCAAACAGATAGGGATCGATTGTTCAATGATGTAACATGGAATTCGAGTCATCAGAGTTGCTGATCGATAATCATTATCTATACTAGTCAAAAGCCATGGTAATCTCTTACCTTTTTTGGTCACCTGAGACGAAGTCTCAAGTGACCTATTCTAATCGCCTTTTGTCCGTCGTCGTGCGTCGTCCGTCGTAAGGCCGTAAACAATTTATATTTTCGACTTTTTCTCCAAAACTGCTAAAGCAATTTCAATGAAATTTTGCACAAACCTTCTAAGGCATAAGGCCAATCAAAATTGTGAAATATATGGTCCCCACCACCCAGGGAGCTATGGGAGGGGCAAAAAGGGGGTAAAATTGACTAAAATTTCAAAAATCTTCTTCTCCACTCACAGATGTGATGGAATTATATACTCTTCATAGATAGAAAGGTCCTAAGGTGTTTTATGAAAATTGTGAATTATATGACTCTGGGGTCTCAGGTTTCCCCCTCGGGAGGGGATTAAGTTTACTATAGTTTATATAAGGAACACACATTTTTGAGTATTATTGGATCATTTGTGATAGGAAATGAGTCAAATATTGCCAGAATTATCAGTATGAGATGGCCATTGAATCATATTAACCAATTTTCCATGACTGACTCCCAGGGGCCTTAGGGGCGGGGTCAAAAGGGGTCAAATAGCTTGTAACTTCAAAAATCTTCTTCTGAAATTCTGGAAATGGTAGAATCACATACTCTTTATAGATGGAAAGTTCTTGAGGTCCTTTACAAAAATTGTGAATTATTTGACCCTGAGGTCTCACGTTTCCCCTGGGGAGGGGTCAAATTTACTATGAGTCAAACTTGTTTAGAATTATTAGCCTGAGATAACATTTTAATATCGTATCTATATTGGTCCTGGTCAAACCCTCGGGGCAGAGGGTCGGGGCAAAAAGCGGCAAATAGGCTAAAACTTTAAAAATCTTCTTCTTAAATTCTGGAAATGGTAGAATCAAATACTCCTCATAGATGGACAGGTCTTAAGGTGTTTTATGAAAATTGTGAATTACATGACCCTTTGGTCTCAGGTTTCCCCCTTGGGAGGGTGTTAAGTTTACTATAGTTTGTATAGGGAAAACACATTTTTGAGCATTATTTAGTCATTATAATAGGAAATTAGTCAATTGTAGTCAGAATTATCCCTATGTGATGGCCATTGAATCTTGTTAACAAATTGTCCATGACTGATCCCCAGGGGCCTTAGGGGCGGGGCCAAAATGGGTCAGATAGGCTAAACTTCAAAAATCTTCTTCTGAAATTCTGAAACTGGTAGAATCAAATAATCTGCATAGATGAAAAGGTCTTAAAGTCCTTTACAAAAATTTGTGAATTTCATGGCCCTGGGATCTCAGAATTTCCCCTGGGGAGGGGGTCAAATTTACTTTAGTTTTTATAGGAAAAACTTATTTAGGAACATTATTTGCTTAGTTTTCATAGGAAATTAGTCAATCTGGTTTAGAATTATTAGCCTGAGATAGCATTTTAACATCATATCCATATTTGTCCTGGCCGACCCGCAGGGGCCATAGGGGTGGAGCTAAAAGGGGTCAAAATGGATAACATTTCAAAAATCTTTCTTCGGAATTCACAGATTTGATGGAACCAAAAATCATTGATTAAAAAGTCAAATTTATAAAATCACTGACTGAGTTCAAGGGCCTGATGGGCCAATATATAGTGTTTATACATGTATGCATGTCTTTGTTTCATTCTGTATCTGAACTCAGGTGACCGTTAAGGCCCATGGGCCACTTGTTCATTCTTATTGGTTTCTTTATGTAGTGCAAGTGTCTCTCATCCTCGATCTGCAGGGACTACTACACTATTTAAGGAAGCCGAGTTACATAAAATTTACACGGGCTCCATTATCATTATAACCTCATAACCTCAACAAAATAAAAATCTATTCCTTATATTTACAGTTTTTCACGTAAATGAATATTATTAGTTATTCTCGCGACAGTTGCATATATTTTATCAAAATACCCATATTTTTTTCTCTCCCGCACGTATTGTACTATCATTATACACTGATAATGATAATACAAGAAAGCATGGTTATTGAGTCCATGTCAGTGCAAACTGTAAATATTGATAAATGATGATTTACAAAATAGGGCCAGGACTACTAGGTTTTGTGATTTGATAATCTTCACCTGGAGAAATATTGTGATATAATGAACCGAGTGATGGTATAACTAAGAACGATCTGGATAAGTGAAATGACGCATGAATCCAACAATAATTTAACTGTCGATATTATCGGGATTTATAGAATCTTTCATGGGTCTGTGAAGTGGCCAGGGATATCTCAACCCGAGTGAAAGATTTTGGCCGGTCAACCCGAGGCTTGCCAAGGGTTGACGGCCAAAATCTTTCACGAGGGTCGAGATATCCCTGGCCACTTCACACACCCATGTTTGATTCTTTTTCTCCCATACTTAGTAGAAAAAATGATGAAATTCCACTTGGTTTCCAGCTTTTTCATCGCGCCATGATCGCAGGAACGTTGTTATGCGTCAAAATTGATGACGTCATCTACAATGCGCGCCGCAGAACTTACGCCGCATGTATTGATGACGTCATATTATTGTCTAGCGCGTGTGAGCTGTCTTACACCCCCCTGTGTAAGATAGAGATTATCTTCCCTTGCAACCACGGGATATCCCTGTGAAGTATGGGAGAAAAAGAGGATATTCATTGTTTATTAATGAATAAGAGACCTATTTAACACCTGTTACACTACCCCCCGCCCCCTTCCCGCCTGTTTTCTTCAGATTTAACCACCTTCCATGTGTTATTTTAGTTGGGCGCCAATGAAGAAGAACAGCGAAAATACACATTCCTGTTGAGTGCGTCGACCAGGAATGGAAATCAGCATATGCTCCGTCAGCTGAGTGACAGAGACCGTCTTCGTACAAACAACACCGACCCGCTCCTTTTACAAAACTATAGGTTTGATACTCTCAGATTTAAAAGAAAGATAGTATGTAATGTTTGATAGGCATGAATATGTTTGTATATAGAATGAATGCATATTTATCGGGATTGTTTTATACTGGAATTAAACACGGTGATTGAAGTGTTTGTATATTGCTTGAAACGGTGAGCACAAACAAGACGATTAAAGGGACATAACTCCCTTTGTATATAATAAGATCGCAAATGTTCAATATTAACCTGCAGATGTCGTTATTTTATGTACCAAAATGGCTGATTTTAAGGTTCTTACATATACACATACTTTATTTGCAATAGGATCAATAGACAAACATTTTAATTTTGAATCCTACTTGCAGAATTTGTCTGAATCCTTACTTTTGAAATATATTGTCATTTATGAACTTAATTAAGAAAAATACGGTTTAAACTAAACTTTCTAATTTGTGGAAATAATATGCATATGTCGGGTTGCATACACAGATTTCTATGATTCATTACTATTGTCTGGTCCTTGGCCAGATATACGAAGAGGCGTACGCGTTATGACCCGTCGATGTGTATATCGTGTGTGGAGTAGGAGAGCCATCCATGTTCACGAGGATAAGATCTCAGTTGATGTCCACACAATTACTTACTCCACAGGAGTTCAACGGGATTCCCATTTCTTCTTAATTATACATCCCTCTTGCAAGCATCGAGGCCACAAGAGCTTTTCGTATATAATAAAGAATTTTCATCTTGACATGTGTTCTTCCAACATTCCTGTCAATTTATATCTAGAAACATAAACGTTACCAACAAAAAAATGATATTTCAACGTTAAACGAGTGTAAAATGTGCGCTAAAAACTGAGATAATCAAACTGCACAAAACTAATAGTAATAACCCAAATATGAAGTATGTGTTGCTTTAGTTTTGACGATACAATGTGAAAGAGAATCGGATAGGTTGGTTGATTTCACTTTTAGTTTCTAAATAAACTTGTTGATCAAACTCGGAATATTTCAGTGATCCATACCACACCACAAATCTGCACACCACAACGATTCATTGATCCCTGTAACACACCACAAGGATTCAATGATCCCCGTAACACCCCACGACGATTCAATGATCCCCGTAACACACCACAACGATTCAATGATCCCCGTAACATCCCACGACGATTCAATGATCCCCGTAACATCCCACGACGATTCAATGATCCCCGTAACACACCACAACGATTAATTGATCCCCGTAACACACCACAACGATTCAGTGATCCCCGTAACACACCACAACGATTCAGTGATTACCGTAACACACCACCACGATTCAATGATCCCCGCAACACACCCCAACGATTCAATGATCCCCGTAACACACCATAACGATTCAATGATCCCCGTTACACACCACAACGATTCAATGATCCCCGTAACACACCACAACGATTCAATGATCCCCGTTACACACCACAACGATTCAATGATCCCCGTAACACACCACCACGATTCAATGATCCCCGTAACACACCACCACGATTCAATGATCCCCGTATTACACCACAACGATTCAATGATCCCCGTAACACACCATAACGATTCAATGATCCCCGTTACACACCACAACGATTCAATGATCCCCGTAACACACCACCACGATTCAATGATCCCCGTTACACACCACAACGATTCAATGATCCCCGTAACACACCACCACGATTCAATGATCCCCGTAACACACCACCACGATTCAATGATCCCCGTATTACACCACAACGATTCAATGATCCCCGTAACACACCATAACGATTCAATGATCCCCGTTACACACCACAACGATTCAATGATCCCCGTAACACACCACCACGATTCAATGATCCCCGTTACACACCACAACGATTCAATGATCCCCGTAACACACCACAACGATTCAATGATCCCCGTAACACACCATAACGATTCAATGATCCCCGTATTACACCACAACGATTAATTGATCCCCGTATTACACCACAACGATTCGATGATCCCGTAACCAAGGATTTATCTCACTTATAAATCCTTGCAGTAACACACCACTAAGCATCCATAACAACAAACAGATTTATTACACCACAAAGATACAATATGCACGCCTAATAAGATACATGGATATTAAATATATATTTGTGTGGAGTTCCACAACCATACCTGGTGTTTACTGAGTGTACCCATACCCTGTAAATATCTGAATCGTGTATACTGGGTAATTTCTTTCTTCATTTGTATCACTTCCCGTCTATCTCATCGCCCCATTGTCCGTACGCCGAACTGGTTAAACACTTTAGATGTAATTGGCGATGAAAGGTCGACCGAGTTACAATAGGGTTATCGCCACCGACTTGCGCGCATGCATGCGCTTTGTACGTGTATATATTAATTAAAGTAGACTCATGCGAATGTTTATGATCCCGAGGAGCGCTCGTCTGCATACTTGGCTGTAGATCGGCCCTACCGGAAGTGCTGTGACGTCACCGTCTTAGTACATCTGAGAGCCCTTACTGTCTACACACACACAGGAGGCTACAACTCTAGGACCTTAGTAGATATGGATTTGTGAAAAAATTAACAATGGCGTGGAGAATATTATACACAGGAATGGTAAACTTTTATCAGGTACGTTCGCACGTGTTTTACCTTAACGATAGCTAAATACACATGTAACTAGTGTTTAACTTGCTTCCTAGTGAATACAATTGGTCCTATCTGCTACGGCTTAATTTCTCCAACTTTATTTCTGTTTTGAAATGCTGTCCTGAAATGCATCGACATCACTCATTCTACAAACTAATACATACTTACAGATATTACTATATATAACTAGACCTAATTCAACACATATATGCGATAAGAATATATTAAATTATATATGCAATATAGTACCTCTTATTCTTCCAAAAATACGCCAAAACTTTCGGAAACTGGAAATGAGGCAGGTGGTTTTGACATGAACTTAAACTTGACTTCCAGGTTTGACGGAATCAAATGGCTTTCAAATGCTCTAGATACTTCATCTGAGAAGAAGACCAATACATATGTATTCTTTGGATGTCCATTGTCCGCCTTCCTAGTATATTGCATTCCGTGGATGTCCATTACCCGCCTTTCTATCATATTGTTTTCCGTGGATGTTCATTACCCGCCTTCCTATTATATTGTATTCCATGGATGTCCATTACCTGCCTTTCTATCATATTGTATTCCTTGGATGTCCATTACCCGCCTTCCAATTATGTTGCATTCCGTGGATGTTCATAACTCGCCTTCCTATTATGTTGCATTCCGTGGATGTTCATTACCCGCCTTCCTATTATATTGTATTCCGTGGATGTTCATAACTCGCCTTCCTATTATATTGTATTCTGTGGAGTTTCATTACCCGCCTTCCTATTATATTGTATTCCGTGGAGTTTCATTACCCGCCTTCCTATCATACTGTATTCCGTGGATGTTCATTACCCGCCTTCCTATTATATTGTATTCCGTGGATGTTCATTACCCGCCTTTCTATTATATTGTATTCCGTGGATGTCCATTACCTGCCTTCCTTTCATACTGTATTCCGTGGATGTTCATTACCCGCCTTCCTAGTATAATGTATTCCGTGGATGTCCATTACCCGCCTTCCTAGTATATTGTTTTCCGTGGATGTTCATTATCCGCCTTTCTATTGATGATGGTGGGCTATTCAAATCACTTTTTGTCCGTGGTCCGTGGTCCGTGGTCCGTCCTTACGTCAGCCCGTCCGTCTTTCCGTCCGTCCGTCCGTCCGTCCGTTAACAATTCTTGTTATCGCTATTTCTCGGAAAGTACTGGAGGGATCATTCTCAAATTTCATATGTAGGTTCCCCTTGGGCCCTAGTTGTGCATATTGCGTTTTGGGACTGATCGGTCAACAAGATGGCTGCCAGGCAGCCATCTTGGATTTTGATAGTTAATGTTTGTTATCGCTATTTCTCAGAAAGTACCAAAGGGATCATTCTCAAATTTCATATGAAGGTTCTCTTGGGCCCAAGTTGTGCATATTGCGTTTTGAGACTGATCGGTCAGCAAGATGGCCGCCAGGCAGCCATCTTGGATTTTGATAGTTAAAGTTTGTTATCGCTATTTCTCAGAAAGTACCAAAGGGATCATTCTCAAATTTCATACATAGGTTCCCCTGGGGCCCTAGTTGTGCATATTGTATTTTGGGAGTGATCGGTCAACAAGATGGCCGCCAGGCAGCCATCTTAGATTTCATCGTTGACGTTTGTTATCACTATTTCTCAGAAAGTACTGAAGGGATCATTCTCAAATTTCATATGTAGATTCCCCTTGGGCCCCAGTTGTGCATATTACCTTTTTGGACTGGTTGGTCAACAAGATGACCAACCGTCTGCCATCTTGGATTTCATCGTTGAAGTTTGTTACCGCTATTTCTCAGAAAGTACTCAAGCGATCTGTGTTTTTTTTTCGTGTAGTATTTTTTAAAAAGTTTGAAAAGCAGGGAAAAGATCCCTCTTTCCATTGTCAGACATAGATCATTCTTAGGTGGGCGCCAAGATCCCTCTGGGATCTCTTGTATTGTATTCCGTGGATGTTTATTACCCGCCTTTCTATTATATTGTATTCCGTGGATGTCCATTACCCGCCTTCCTAGTATATTGTTTTCCGTGGATGTCCATTACTCGCCTTTCTATTATATTGTATTCCGTGGATGTCCATTACTCGCCTTTCTATTATATTGTATTCCGTGGCCTTTCTATCATATTGTATTCCGTGGATGTCCTTTAGCCGCCTTCCTAGTATATTGTATTCCGTGAATGTCCATTACTCGCCTTTCTATTATATCGTATTCCGTGGCCTTTCTATTATATTGTATTCCGTGGATGTTCATTACCCGCCTTCCTAGTATATTGTATTCCGTGGATGTCCATTACCTGCCTTCCTATTATATTGTATTCCGTGGATGTCCATTACCCGCCTTCCTATTATATTGTATTCCGTGGATGTCCATTACCCGCCTTCCTAGTATATTGTTTTCCGTGGATGTCCATTACCCGCCTTTCTATTATATTGTATTCCGTGAATGTCCATTACTCGCCTTTCTATTATATTGTATTCCGTGGCCTTTCTATCATATTGTATTCCGCGGATGTTCATTACCCGACTTCCTATTATATTGTATTCCGTGGATGTTCATTACCTGCCTTCCTAGTATATTGTATTCCGTGGATGTCCATTACCCGCCTTTCTATTATATTGTATTCCGTGAATGTCCATTACCCGCCTTTCTATTATATTGTATTCCGTGAATGTCCATTACCCGCCTTCCTAGTATATTGTATTCCGTGGATGTCCATTAGCCGCCTTCCTAGTATATTGTATTCCGTGAATGTCCATTACTCGCCTTTCTATTATATTGTATTCCGTGGCCTTTCTATCATATTGTATTCCGCGGATGTTCATTACCCGACTTCCTATTATATTGTATTCCGTGGATGTTCATTACCCGACTTCCTAGTATATTGTATTCCGTGGATGTCCATTACCCGCCTTTCTATTATATTGTATTCCGTGAATGTCCATTACCCGCCTTCCTAGTATATTGTATTCTGTGGATGTCCATTACCTGCCTTTCTATTATATTGTATTCCGTGGATGTCCATTACCCCCTATCTATCATACTGTATTCCGTGGATGTTCATTACCCGCCTTCCTAGTATATTGTATTCTGTGGATGTTCATTACCCGCCTTCCTAGTATATTGTATTCCGTGGATGTCCATTACCCGCCTTTCTATTATATTGTATTCCGCGGATGTCCATTACCCGCCTTCCTATTATATTGTATTCCGGCGATGTCCATTACCCGCCTTCCTATTATAGTGTTTTTCATGTGATGTCCATTACACATGATACGTGACTGAGTACACGCATATTATAGAAAATATAACTACACGTAGATCAAACTATCTAAGCTTTATGTTCAAATACATCTTAATTATCTGAATTAAATAATCTGCTATTGTTTCACCTTACCTACTCCTCCCAGTTTTGAATTCATTATCTTCGTTTTTGTTTATTTATTATCGTTGTATAGTTAGCCTTATGTTTAATAAAACTGAACAAGAAACTAAAGATTTGTTTCTGAGTTGTGTGCCGAAAATGTTGATCACTCCTAAGTTAAGTGGGTTTGTTTCCGGTCTAGACTAATCGTCATTATAAAGTCCAGTGGACCGGAAGTTGTCCTGATGGTTAGACGATTAGTAAGATTGACGGGACACCCATCATTGGTGACGGACTTATTTGAAGTTGGAGTAGATACTTAAATACACTGAATATGAAACCTCCTTTAAAGTGAATCATAACTGTCAATGGCAAATCATTTTCTTATTTCGATAAACTTATTATAGAAATAAATGATAATAATAATGATAATAAACAAAACAATTACAAAAACAAACAAACAAACAAATAAACCAACAAATAAACAAACAAAACAAAAACAAACAAACGAAACAATAACAAAAACAAATAAACAAACAAAACAAAAACAAACAAAACAATTACACAAAGAAACGAAACAATAACAAAAACAAACAAACAAAGAAACGAAACAATAACAAAAACAAACAAACAAATAAACAAACAAAACAATTACACAAAGAAACGAAACAATTACAAAAACAAACAAACAATAAAAAAAAAGTTACACAAGCAAACAAACAGTCGAAACAAACAAAACAATCACACAAACAAACAAACAGAACAATTATACAAACACATAAACAAACAAAAAAAAAAACCACCAAATACACAAACAAACAAACAATTAACAAAAAAAAACAAAAATCAATTACACAAACAAACGAACAACATCTGCATTTTATATTTAGTCCAGAATAATATCGAACAAACGTAAAAAGCTTTCTTAAGCATACATAATCTTTGAATTATTGTTATAATAAGTAAAATTCTTTGATTTGTTGATTTGTTTAATATTGGTATAAGTTTCAATAGTTTTTGCTTATTTTTTGTTGTTGTTTTTGATTCGACGATTCAACAATAAAAACCTGAACATAATTCCAATACCTTGTGCTACAATATCAACAGCCATCTTATTTTACCAAACTGATATTTCTTACCTTTCTAAATAATAATAAAATATATTCAAATTGTTAAGACGTTTGTGTGTATTTCATCAGTCCTTCCATTTAAATGTAAAAAAAAACCCAGTAAAAGTGAAGACGTATTATCCTAGGTCTCTCGTGTAAATCACGCGCGGAATTTCGTAGACACTCCTAGTAGGATAGGAGCGAGGGGGGGGGGGGGGGGGGGGGGGTGGTGGCTATGTTGACTACAGAGATTGACATATGACAGGAAACGTGGAGAAGACGTTAACATCAACAGGTTTCTGTCGGATTTACACAGAACCAACATGATTCACGTGACAGGAGAAATATATGGAACCTTATGTACAGAACGTACCGTAGTAACGCTGTTAAACTCACCATGCGTTATATACATATCTTAATAATATTGTGGTAAAATATCTTAGATTAAACTCTTTCAGATATGAAATGTGTACGTGCACATATCGTAGATATTTTTTTTTAAAATTGTTTACACTCTATTTAGGCTAAAGATTACCGTATTTGGAAACTATGAAATCCTTCCAGATTATTCTTATACTCGTACCGCTGCTTGTCTGTAGATTAAGGTTCATGTAATGGCTTTAACCAGTGATATTTTGCAAGCCTAAAACGCATTACTGTGCTGCAATTGAACGGAACTAATTTCATTAATTGTTGGTATATACCCTGGCTAACTGTCAGTCTTACTGTTGATAAGTAATTTGTGAAGCTGCTTGTAAATTTCAGTAAAATAAGAGAAAAATGTATATTTCTGGAGAAGACATTAAACTCGTGTGAATTGCATTGATGGCACCAAATAAACATGCTATCGTGTTCAGTAGTGACTATGCCAGGTACTCCAACAGTTTGTTTGGCAAAATCGGACCAGCAAATAGCGCAGGAGCCTATTGTTGTAAATGCAAATGGCTGCTTTAAATGGCAGATCACAAATATAGCATATAAGAAGACATTTTAATTGATACAAGTGCTCTTATATACACTATAAGGTACTCTGAACATGACAAGAAGAATATTTACGAAAAAAAATAGTTAAAATGTGGACTTTGAGGCTCTTTCCGGAAATTTGCATTTTTCGCCCCAAACAGATTGTTTGAACTATTTTTTTCGTGAAGAGTCTTCTTGTTATGTTCAGAGTACCTTATGGTGTCTATAAAAACATTTGTATCAATTGAGATGGCTTCTTATATGCGATATTTTCGATCCGCCATTTATAGCAGCCATTTGCATTTACTACACTAGGCTCCTGCGCTATTTGCTGGTCCGATTTTGCCAAACAAACTGTTGGAGTACCTGGCATATTCTCAACTGAACACGATGGCATGATTATTTGGTTCCATCAATGCAATTCACACGAGTTCTATGTCTTCTCCAGAAATATACATTTTTCTCATATTTTACTGTATTTTACACGCAGCTTCACAAATTACATATCAACAGTAAGACTGACAGTTAGCCAGGGTATATACCAACAATTAATGAAATTAGTTCTGTTCAATTGCAGCACAGTAATGAGTTTTAGGCTTGCAAAATATCACTGTTTAAAGCCATTACATGAACCTTAAGCGTACTTCACCAAAGTTTGCGTACCGTAGCTTGTCTGATAAACTTTCCCAGATTTTGCGTACCGTAGCTTGTCTGATAAACTTTCTCAGATTTTTGCGTACCGTAGCTTGTCTGATAAACTTTCCCAGATTTTGCGTACCGTAGTTTGTCTGATAAACTTCCCCAGATTTTGCATACCGTAGTTTGTCTGATAAACTTCCCCGTGTTTTTCATACCGTAGCTGTCTGATAAACTTCCCCAGATTTTGCGTACCGTAGCTTATCTGATAAACTTCCCCAGATTTTGCGTACCGTAGCTTGTCTGATAAACTTCCCTAGATTTTGCGTACCGTAGCTTGTCTAATAACTTCCTCAGTTATTGCGTACCGTAGCTTGTGTGATAAACTTTCCTAGATTTTGTTGTAGTGTAAACGTCTCCTAGACAGGTATAACGTAACACACAATGACAAGGTGTAATGTAAACTTCTCCTACACAGGTATAACGTAATACACAATGACAAGGTGTAATGTAAACTTCTCCTACATAGGTATAACGTAATACACAATGACCAGGTGTAATGTAAACTTCTCCTACACAGCTAAAAGGTAATACACAATGACCAGGTGTAATGTAAACTTCTCCTACACACGTGTAACGTAATGCACAATGACAAGGTGTAATGTAAACTTCTCCTACACACGTATAACGTAATACACAATGACCAGGTGTAATGTAAACTTCTTCTACACAGGTATAACGTAATACACAATGACCAGGTGTAATGTAAACTTCTCCTACACAGGTAAAAGGTAATACACAATGACCAGGTGTAATGTAAACTTCTCCTACACACGTATAACGTAATACACAATGACAAGGTGTAATGTAAACTTCTCCTACACACGTATAACGTAATACACAATGACCAGGTGTAATGTAAACTTCTCCTACACAGGTAAAAGGTAATACACAATGACCAGGTGTAATTTGCCCCGGAAATTCCTGTGTAACATCAAACTGATCAATATAATCAGTAATAACTTAATTTATCTATCTATGCGCGCGAGGCACACGTGCGATTCCAGAAAGGGTAAGGAGCTATATAAGATAGTAAAGTTCCAGATAAGAGCGTTAGCTGTGTTAAAGCCGTGATTGGTAACCTGACTCAGAGTACACATGTACTAGTGGCACAGGTAAAATACTCGGCCGTTTTCGTTTGTTGAAGTCATTATTTCCAGTATAAATCCTGACGGACCTGCAGTTTTTGAGACAGTTCTGTGAGGGCTTTGTCAAGGCTCGTCTGAAAACAATAAAACAATCAACAGGTCCGTCTTTAATTAATAAACGAACAACTAGGTCCAACCAGTCGAACCGTATAATCAAAGACGGCCATGGTGACGCGCAGCATTCAGGAATAACCAAGGAACAAGAGTGAAACTTTAACCAATTGTAAATGATGATTTACAGATGTAACAGGCGTGTATGTCAGAAGGGAAAACCTAAACATGTATCTATAAACCAATAAAAAGAGCAAGAAAAGGAACAAATAAACAATTTAGGATGGTTTAATATTGACAATGTTTTTGTTTGTAGATATCAGTGGGCGTGGTCCTTTGTTTAGGGGCGTGGTCAGTAATGGTCTCTGCTGCAGGTAAGTTGTACTCGCCGCTTGGCGAAAACAATTTGGTAAAATTGGAATAACTAATTACGAATATTTTGATAAACTAATATTAGTCCGCATTTGCAAGTCTTCATTAGTTGGGAAAATAATAAATCGGCTAACGTGTCCGGTATTTATTGCAGATATTAAATTTCGGAATATTTTATTAGTCATTAACAATTCTATGAAAAAAAACTGCGAAACCAGAATTAATTTCTCTATCCTTATAACATAGCTGTCTTTATTATTTGAAATTTGTATTTATTTACTATCCTTTAAACAACCCAAAAAGTATTGGTGATATCAGTTGTGCCGTTGTAACGATGAAAAACAACTACAAATGCTTGTGCCAATTTTGTTTTAATTAATAAAAATAACCTTATGTCAAATATGGTTTTCGTAATTCACATTGCTTAGGTTAATACATGTCCTTAGGTGTTTGGAGATAAGTAACCGATGACAATTAATGACAACTCCAAATCTCCTACAGCTCTAATATCGGTAAATATATCAAAAGTTCTGATTTTCAGATCGAGCTCACGGATATGGACTCCATCTTGGATCTCAAAGTCGACGAGGTGGACAGAATGAAGGTTGGTTTAAAAAGTGTTTTGTTTATATTAAGTAATGTCATAATGTCAAAAACGGATCCTTTGTTCTTACTCCGTTTCATAGGAGATCTGATTTGTGATATTCATATATGCTGTACATCAGATCAAATACAAAGAATGTTACAATCTCTGGACTAGTCCGCTTTAATTTCAGTAATTTGATTGACCAATTTGAAAATTTACCAGAACGTGACCTCCAATTGTATGCGTTGATATCCTCTATGAAACGAAGTGAGAACAAAGGTGTGTAGTTTAATAAGACAACAGACAAAATATTGCTTCATTTTGTTCGAGCATGCTTCGTTCATACTTTTAGGAATGTCCATAATGTAGTAGTTAGTGTTCTGATAATGTCTGTTTCCCTTTCACAGGATGTGATACACAGTGTGAGATCAATGGGATGACTTTTGACGGGAACAGTGACTTCAGTTTAAGAAACGGATGTATCGAGTACTCAAAGTGTCGATGTTTCTGTGACGGAAACTGGAACTGTTATAATGGGATTGATATCTGTAACCCTGAAAACAACGCACCTGACCCTAACGCGTGTGACGAATGTGAAGTAAAAGGCATCTACTACCCGAGTAACCGTCCGTTTGACTACCGGCGGGGATGTGAGGAACTGACGGGCTGTTTCTGCTATTGTAATGGGTCATGGACATGTCAGACAGCCAGGAACACGTGCCCTGATCGTCAGTCTGGCACGCGCCGAACAGGGTCAAGGACCGAGTATTCAGGCTCATCAACATCAAGGGGAAATGCTGGTCAATCTTCATCCTCATCTGGACGAAAAACTGGTCAAACTTCATATTCATCCAGTAGAAATGTGGATTCTAGTCGAAACACAGGAACATACTCAACATCGGGTAGTCATCCTGGCAGATCATCTTCATCCTCATATACACACTCCTCGTCATCCTCATCCAGTGAAAGAACATCGTCTTCATCATCGTCAAGCCGTTCAAGTGGTGTAGGAATACGGACGAGATCACGTGACGGAAGTTGTAACACCAACTGCTTTGTGAACGGACGGGAGATTCCGACTAACTCGTACTTTAAGTATACCAATAGTTGTATAGAATACCAGTCCTGTTACTGTAGCTGTACTGGATTCTGGCAATGCTCAGCTGAATCTGGAATCAACACATGCTCTGGCACGGACTCGAATGCAGATCGTGGACTTGGCGTATTCACAGGACGACGGGACGAGCGGGGTTGTTTCTCGTGTGACGTCCACGGCACGTTTTACTCTCCCGATACGTCCTTCACCTACACGAACGGCTGTGTGGAGTGGCAGGAATGTCGATGTGAGTGTGACGGTGGCTGGCAGTGTCAACCTAACCGTGCCCGATGGATCTGTAAAAATGTCTGTCGCCAGTGCGAAGTAGACGGACAGATGTATGATGGCAATACGGAATTCCTGTATCAGAAAGACTGTGTAGAGTATAGTAACTGTTCGTGTAATTGTGATGGCTCGTGGAACTGCCCAGCAGAGAACGGTCGCTGGATATGTACTGATCGCTGTTTACAATGTGATGTGAATGGTCAAATCTACGAAGGTGGATCAGACTTTGTATTCCGAGAGGATTGCTGGGAATGGGACCCATGTATATGTAGCTGTAATGGTTCTTATCGCTGTCCAAAGGAAAACGCTAAGTGGGTGTGTACTGATCGCTGTCTGACGTGTAACGCTAACGGCAACTCCTACCCCGGTAACACACAGTTTCAGATGCAGGACGGGTGCTACCAGTACAACTGTGACTGCGCATGTGACGGAGCATGGAACTGTCCCGCCAACAGAACCGTCGATACATGTAATCAGAATGCCACGACTGGTTGTTTCTATTGTAATGTTCATAATGAGCGATATGAGGGCAACTCCTTCTTCTCCCACACGGATGGCTGTATACGGTATGAGGGCTGTACGTGTCGGTGTGACGGATCTTGGGACTGCCCTGGTGAGAATGCAGTTGATACCTGCAGGCAAAACGCGACAACAGGCTGCTACTCGTGTGACGTTTACGGTAATCCGGTGGAAGGTTACTCGAGGTTTCAGTTGGAAGAAGACTGCTGGCGGTACGAGTGCCAGTGTGACTGTGGAGGTGGGTGGCAATGTTCTAGCTCACAAATAACGTATCTCTGCGGATCACGACAACAAGTTTCCTCTGGCTGTCGTGACTGTCTTGTGAGCGGAAATAGGTACGCCGCGCGTAGTGTTTTTAATCTGCAGTGGGGTTGTATCAACTACAGTTGCCGATGTAGTTGCGATGGCCGGTGGGAGTGTCCTGCAGAATCGGCAACAGTATCTTGTGCCGGCGATTACTTCGATCAGTTCCAGATTCAATCTGTCAGTAACATTCCGGCGTCTTGGTGTAAAGAATGTATCATCAACGGACATACATATCCTGGTAATACGCAGTTCGACTACCGAGAGAGGTGTATCAATCACCATGTCAGATGCTACTGTAACGGCGGATACAGAACCTCTACCTCAGTGGACAACGATTGCCTCACACAGTCACGAGTTACATCAATCTCAACCACAACCAGGAACAGATGTCGACAGTGTAAAATGAACGGACGGACATTTGCTGCCCGTGCCCAGTTTACAATTGGCGTGGGATGTACAACTTATAGTTGTAGATGTCGTTGTAGCGGTCTTCCTGAATGTACACCAGGCGGGAATCTTGCCTGTGGCACAGCTGTTATATCCATGGGATCTCTTGGAAGTCGACCAGGTAATACAGTGATCAGGACTAGCGGCAGCAGAACAAGCAGTGGTGGCGGCGGGAGTTCAAGCAGCAGCAGCAGTTCCTCCACGAGGATAACGCGTGTTCAAGGTACAATCGTTGATTCTGGAAGGACGGTGAATAGAGAAGGGAATGGTAGAGTGACGAGTGGAAGCACGACTAATACCGGCGGACAAACCACAGGTACTAACAGAGGAGGAGGAAGTGTGAGAGTGACCACAGGTACAACGTCAAATAGAGGAGGACGTGTTAGGGTGACAAGTGGTACTACAACAAATTCAGATGGTTCAGTCAGGGTGACTACAGGAAACACAGGCGGGCAGGGATCAGTCGTCACTAGGGAAAGAACAACGACTGGGGGCGGAAACTCGTACGGGGTTTTTGTGACCCCCGGGCGAAGTACTAATAGAGACACGGGATCCAGTAGTAGTCGGACAATAACTACGTCAACAGTTGTTAGAGGGGGTACAGGTGGTACAACAGTTGTTACTGGAAACACAGGAGGCGAATGTTCCATATGCATTGTCGCTAATGTACAGTATGCTCCAGGCGCACAGTTTGACTACAACCGAGGGTGCATTCGATACGCATGTACATGCACATGCAGTGGAGAAGCCACATGTAAACCAGCTGGTTTCAACGATTGTCAGTCTCGGAATACAGCAGTGGGATGTAGAAGATGCGTTGTGGAAGGGAGACGTTACGCACCGTTAAATCAATTCAAATTCAGGAAGGATTGCATCACTCTTTCGTGTTTGTGTGAATGTAGTGGTCGTGCTGTATGCATCCAGACCCCTATCCCTAACTGTAACCCGGATAGACCTTCCAACACAGGTTGCAGGGAATGCCGTGTTGATGGTCAAATTTTCCCGCCTAATTCAATCTTTAACACAGAAAGGGACTGTTTAAGATATACGTGTCAGTGTGGATGTAATGGTCTCCATAGGTGCACGGCTCCCGTTAATATCTGTGGAACCTCCGTTGGCCAGCCCCCACAGGTGTGCCGGGAATGTGTTGTTGCCGGACGTACTTACACAACTAACCAGCCACTTGTACTCCAACGTGGATGTTGGCGACAACAGTGTACATGTAGTTGTAATGGCCAGCCAGATTGTGATACTACAACCTCTGAATACACTTGTGATGACGACGATGAAATAGACAATGATGGTTGTTCCCCTTGTAGAGTCAATGGTAGAGACTACCCGCCAAATAGCAAGTTCGTCAATACCGAAGGCTGTATGGCCTTTAAATGTCACTGTTTCTGTAATGGCAATCATTACTGCGTGGGTAGAGGGACAGATGTTTGTGGTAATAATCGCGGCACTGTGGTTAATGTAGATCAGGGAGGGACCAATGTAATCGGCAGCACTACTATTCATGTCGGCACTAGACCAACTGGGACCATTACTAGCTCCGGGGGATCAACCTCAACGCGCACTGTCATCACATCAGTTGAAACCTCAAGCACTCGCGATAGAAGACCAAGTCGTGTTGAAACGTCTAGGACTGTAACTGAACGGCAGGAGGAGATACGACGCAGAGAGGAAACATTACGAAGGGAACAGGAAGAGGCTACAAGAGAAGCAGCAAGACGAGAGATCGAAGAAAATGAACGTCGCCGACAACGCGAAAATGAAGCCCGCCGAGAAATGGAAGAATTAGCAAGTCGAAATCGTGAGGAAACTGAACGAGTAAGACTCCAAGTAGAAATTGAGGGACGTCGAGTTCAAGAAGAGACTGAACGACGTCGAATGCAAGAAGAGATTGAACGTCGTCAAGTGCAAAAAGAGGCTGAACGGCGTCAAGTGCAAGAAGAGGCTGAACGGCGCCGATTGCAAGAAGAAGCTGAACGGCGCCGGGTACAGGAAGAGACTGAGCGCCGCCAAGTGGAAGAAGAGGCTGAACGGCGCCGAATACAGGAAGAGACTGAACGGCGCCGAGTGCAAGAAGAAGCTGAACGAACACGAGCAGAGGAGGAAGCTGAAAGACGTCGATTGCAAGAAGAGGAAGAGAATCGTGCTGAATTCGAGCGTAAAGAAAGGGAAGAAATTGCCCGTCGGGAGAGGGAAGAAGCGTTTCATCGAACGAGAGAGGAAGAAGTACGTCGAGAAAGACAGGAAGCTATCCGTCGAGCTAGAGAGGAAGCTGAAAATCGAGAACGTTTAGAAAGAGAGGAAACTGCTCGCCAACAGGAAGTGGAGCGCGCTCGTGAACGAGAGAGAGAGCGTGATAGAGCAGTCGCAGAAACAGACGAGACAAACTGCAAAGTGTGTGTTGTTGACGGAAATAATTACCAAGTGAATGATAATTTCAATGCAGACCGACGCTGCAAGCGGTATAAGTGTACATGCTATTGCAACGGTCGTTATGCCTGTAGAACGGAAAATCCTATCAATATATGTGATGAGAATGGCAACATAATTGAATCTTACAAAACCTCAAGTAGAGTAGAGACCACTCGTACAGACAGTAATGGACGGCAAACCGGTGGGACTGGCAGTACATCAAGTCGCACGAGAACTACAAGTACTTCATCTGGAAGGAGGACAGGGACAGGTACCAGTACATCTAGCCGGACGACAACTACCAACCGAGACACGGTCACTACTTACTACGAGACATTTGAAACCCGTCAAGGTAGTTCAGTGACAAGACGAAATGGTGAAGATATCCGAGCCGGTCGATGTGGTCCGTGTGTTATCAATGGGAGGAGCTATCCTGGCAGGCGAGAATTTCAACTAGACGACGAATGCAAAGGTTTTCAGTGTAACTGCAATTGTGATGGGTCATGGTTTTGCCCTCGACAGAAACCTTTACGCCTTTGTGGTTCATCCTCGTCCTCTTTAACAGGGTCTTCACAAACGGTAGAACGTACGACTTACTACGAATATGAAGTGCGTCAGGGTCGTTCAGAGGTTATGATGAGCAGGGATGAGATTGAAGCCGGTCTATGTGGCATATGTGTAATTGACAATCAGCCATACAGAGGTGATGATGACTTTTACTATACTGATAACTGTAAGAGGTTCCGATGTACATGTTCTTGTGATGGCTCCTGGAACTGCCCAAGGCAAATACCAACATGGGGATGCAAGGGTGGAACTGTGACTGTACCGCAAGGGAATCATAACACTCAGACATCAGGATCACAGACGGAAGAGACTCGGACATCTGGCTCCCGCACGGTTAGTACACAGACGTCCGAGTCAGGAATAGGTGACACCTCATCCACGACATCAAGCAGTTCCGGGTCATTTGAGAGAACTGTTTCAAGAAGTGGGCATTCGTCTGGAGGAAGTAGAACGTCTGGAAACATGTCTGGGTCAACATCAGTTTCCTCATCGTCATCTTCCTCTTCTTCTTCCTCCTCGTCGTCGTCAATGACATCGAATTCGCAGCTGTTTTTCTATGAATATGAGGAGCGCCAAGGTACCAGTGAGGTACGCTGGAACACAGAACGCCAGGGATGCGGTGTATGCGAGGTGGCGGGGATGGTATATAACGGTGGGTCGACCTTCCAGTATGATGACGACTGTAAGGGCTTCAATTGTTCATGTAACTGTGATGGATCCTGGTTGTGTCCAAGTCAGAAACCTAGGATCCTGTGTCCAGACCAGTGCAATTCATGTGAAGTGAGGGATGAGATACATGCGTTCAACTCAAGGTAACCTATTCTTTACTATATTTGATTAATTGCATTTGTGATAAATCTACTGGTTATATTTTGATAAGTAATATGTTATGGTGTTGTTTTTGGTCAATACAATCATAATTATCAATTATAGAAATGTTATTTGAAACGTAAAGGTTATTATGTTTTATGAAATATCATATTATGCGTACTGAATATTATACGAGTATACATGGATTAAATTGTCAATCAGTCATTTTGATATTTTTCAGATTTGTTGTGAAGTATGACGAGTGTAGAAGTTATATGTGCACGTGCCACTGTAATGGTCGATTCACTTGCTTGCCTGATGATGTCATCAACACGTGTGAGACAGGGGTGGATGACCAGGATGAAGACTGCACGACCTGTTTGGTGAACGACGAAGTACGACAGCCCGGTTCGAGGTTCCAGTATGAAGTAGGCTGTACGCGGTTTGTGTGTACGTGTGACTGCACTGGACATCACGAATGCTCTCAGGAGAACGTCTGTTCGGACGCGGGGAGATCTGACGGCTGTCGTGACTGCGTGATAAATGGCACTCACTATTCACCTAACTCAGACTTCCGCTACACTAAGGATTGTTATAGGTTTAATTGTGACTGCGCTTGCGATGGTTCCTACGACTGCCCAAGTCGCGACACAGAATATGTGTGCGATGGTGGATGTCAGAATTGTGTTGTAAACAGCCGACCCTATCGCGGAGGCTCGCCATTTCAGTATCAGGATGGGTGTTTCTTGTACAATTGTAACTGTAGTTGTGACGGGTCGTATAACTGCCCTGCTGAAAGGACAGTGAACACGTGTAATGCACCTAAGCGCTGTAGGAAATGTCATGTGAACGGAGAGTCATACGATCCCGATTCATTTTTCCAATATGATGACGGCTGTTTACGATTTAACTGTGACTGTTTCTGTAACGGATCTCACAGCTGCCCTGCGAGCAGGACGGAAAATATGTGCGGGGCCGCGGTTGGATCGAGACCTTGTACTCAATGTATGGTTAATGGAACCGTCCAACAACCGAATACGGATTTCTATCGCACAAGCGACTGTAAGCGGTACCGCTGTCACTGTGACTGCAATGGTTCTTGGGACTGCCAGTTCGAGTCCAACATTCGTAACTGCCACGGGGATGGTACAAATATTAGACGCGACAGGGAACGAGGAAGACAGCGATGTCGCGCATGCGTTGTTGGAGGTAGAAATTATCGTCCCAACCGTCGATTTCAGTACACGAAAGGATGCGACAGGTTTGATTGCGAGTGTGGCTGTGATGGTTCCTATAACTGTCCCGCTCGACTGACTCGAAATGTCTGTGGAGGCGAAACCAATTGTAAAGACTGTAAAGTACGTGGGACGAAATATTCCGGAAACTCTGTGTTTGTGTTACGTGAACGCTGTCTTCAATATCAGTGTTTCTGCAGCTGTAACGGAGAATGGGACTGTCCGGCAGAACGGGCTATTGACACGTGCTCTGGTCGAGGCTAACTCAAATACAAGCAGATTTAACACGTATAGTAAAACAATCACGTGGTCACGCGCGTGTTGGACTTACACATACACGCTATATCGAAAGTTGGGTGTTAGTTCAAATGACTTTTTTCAATGGATCGTGACATGTTTACAAATCACCCGTAAACAGTACTAGCTTTTCAGCCCACCATCATTCATGAGATGATGGACTTTTCAAATCGCCTTTCGTCCGTGGTCCGTCCTTCCATTCTTCCGTCTGTTAACAATTTTGGTTACTGCTATTTCTAAGAAAGTACTAAAGGGATATGTCTCAAATTTCATATGTAGGTTCCCCTTGTTAGTATTAGATATGCAGCTGTAACCAAATAAAAGAATAGAATATTTACTCTATGCTATGATATCGCGTGTTTTAAATACAAGTCATATATCTATTTACACTGTACATGATATTTTAAACTGTCAATATTTTTTTCTCAAAAATATGTTTATTGAGACAATGTAACAGCACAAACTGTAAATATTACAATCCGTTTCGGTTTGTTTTCTACATATACTCAATGTAGCCACGAAATTTAATTATATTAATACATTCATAAGATTATATTGCTATAATATACTTTTTTTAAAATTATTCTGTTTGGGATATTATTGAGTTATTTCCGGATTTATTACTATAATTAGTTGTATCATATTATTTCCGGTGGGGAATTTCGAACGTTGACATTGAATCACGTGCAGTACATGCCGATCGATAGTTTTCTTAATATTGAGGATTGACCTACTAATGCTGTCAATTTATTTTAATGAGATTTATATTTATCTACGGTAAGATATTACTGAATTATGGCACACTTTACTAACCCTTGTATATTTTATTTTTAAAATACTGGTAAAAACTTATCGGGCTTAAGCTAATTATAAAGACTCCAGCTAGAAAAACAGTCACATACACAGCTGTTAAACGGATACTCAGTAAATAGGAAGATAAACTGATTACTACATATATCGATACTATTACTACTGGTTATGTGTGACATACATGACCTACTGAGTATAGATAGAGTTACTTCCCTTCGCCTGTATGCGGCCTGTGGCAATGACTAAGAGAAATTTGGATAATTTGACCATTGTATAGCACCAGGAAGCAGATATAGAATAAGACACACAATAGAGGATTAACAGTAAATAAAACTATGTAGATATAAATAATAACAGTTTTAGCACTTTTAATACCGTATAATACATTCACTGTGTTTGCATGTTCTTAGGTGCTTTGTTACTTATTACCTACATGAATGTACTGTACATGTATGTTATATGTACCAAAGCACCTAAGAACATACATACAAAGTGTATGTATTGTATCAAATAAATTGAATATATTGAATATAACAAATATCGAATATAACTTCAATATGCTCATATACAGTCATATGCAAATGTCATATGCAAATTTAGAATTTTATTGAATATAAGTGGAATTTATGCACTATAAATGAAAATACCAGTACATTGAATACAAATAATCAAAATGGTTTATTGAATAATGCAACGGTCGAAATGCTATAACGAATGCTAAGGTATTACAGTAGCCCCTGTTTAAACTTGTGAATATTTTGTATGCCTATATCATTAGTTACACAGTTTGTTAGTAACCTAATACGGAAAAATATTGGGTCTAAAATAAAATTGTATCGGGCGAGGCGAAGCCGAGCCTGATACATGTACCTGCAAAATGCATTATGTACTGGGTTGGCGACCCATTATCGTGATTTTGAATGGCGCGATATACAAAATGCGATTTTTATGATTTTCTTGTGTGTAAAAAGATAACACACCAAAATTATCGAGAATATTTTCAAGTTTTAGAAGAAAATTCAAATACTTAGATAAAAATGGCGAATTTCAGTAAATCTTACCTCACAAGAATGACATTAGTCAGGAGGGAAGCATGGTATCGGCTTTATTCTAAGATAAATAGGCCCGATTAATATATCGTCTGCTTCCTATTATGTCAAACAACAGCGTTCGAAAAACGAAAGTTGGAAGGGAGATAATTCAATTTTAATAACTTGACGCAGAAGAACGCTGGTCGGGGTCACGTAAGCGCTTTTGACCAGACGACAAAATACAAGGTAGACCACTATGTTAATTTTTTTATTATTTATTCAGAATGCCAAGCATTCATGAAGACAAGTTAACAATATTCGTTATTTTGCCAGAGAGTACCCTTGAAGGCCCAATATTCGTCAGGGTCATCAAATCTTCCGTATATCAACAAACCAGCAAGAAATGAAAATTGACGTAATTCCTAATAAATGTTGAGCAGCAAGCGCTTGTGAGACCGTGTTTAAGCTGAAAATTTCTTTTTGTTACATCGCTTTTAAGTCTTTAAACCTCTTGGTCATGGAAATTGGCGACCACATCTGTTAACTACCGCACCAAAAATTTCGGGTACGTTGAATCGCCAAAATAATTTGTAATAACCCTAAATCTGGGCTATGAATCACATGATTAGACACGTGACTTCCGGTACATTGTTGATATACTGCTGATCAGTGCACATGGACATTCAAACGCTGACGGTAGGGTTTTAAAGTTTCATTTAAAATACCTTCATTTTGGGGTATATTGCTACATCGTTTTTATAAAATCACTTGGTTATAGCACACAACCTGTTTTAAGCAAGACAAATCTTCCTTAATCAAATCTGCTTTGGCAGACGACACTCGGTATGAAATCACGCGATATTTCATGAGATATAAGTAAAATTGAAAAAATGACGAAAACAGGTCCCTGACGAATTTAGGGCACTTGACCATACATCGTGAAATGGCGGGCGTCATAACCCCCGTGATGTCATAATCGATCGTAATCTTACGATATGACTGGTGACAAACAAGGCGTGTTCTCTCTTTTGCATGAAGGTTTTCACATCAAATATTTTAAAAAATATTTAGATATTTGTGAATATATTGATATTAGATTTTATTTATTTCATCACACCAAACTATTTTTAATATTTTTTTGAAAAAAATCACGATAATGAGTAGAGTAACTTGACGTGATCACGATATGTTACGGCCTTTTCCAAACGACTGCTTTTGTTATAAAATTGGTTATAAATTGATGGAACTGTTATTAACTGAACTGTTGGGAGGTAAAGATTATTTAGATGCCTAAAAAAACGTCTATTTTTTCACGATAATGGGTCGCCAGCCAGTACGGAAACCAAAACGACTCAAACTTAAACAATTTTCACCTAATTGAAGACTCGAATGCGTTGTCATGGTCCATTTCTGTTGAATAATCCTAAATAAGTGTTGCCGATTTCGGTTTGCTTTAAAAGTGGTCATCAGCGCAATTATTCAAACATTTTGTCTCCATGTCTTTTGATTGCCGTCGTCGCGAAGCGTTACTTGACCGCCATCTTGTTGCTACTGACGTAAGGGGCAAAGAACGATAACTCTATCGTCCAAACCTGAATCAGAAACTTACATTTTTTTCTCTGAAAAACAGCATTCCCGCTTTTCTCAGATGACACTATAACATTGAATTCATTTAGGTGCATTGGTTTCAGTTGGAACACCTACATATATACTGGTATACCATATTTGCGTGATACAATTTACAACTTCATGACAATGTCAAAATTCCCACTTAGCTTCTGCTCCAGTGAAAAATGGCTTATTTAATAAAGTTAATAAAAATCTTCAAGCAAACTGTTGTTTGCAAACATTTTGGACAGCAAAAATCAGCAATAATGGTACTGAAAAAGATTTCAAATTATTTATGATATCGGCGAAATGCGGCCGTGGAACAACCAGCCTTCAGATTCTGTGATGAAGGCCACAATTCATAAAAACATGGTAGCAAGATATCGCTACATGTAATAAAGTGCAGCATATCGCAATATTGAATAAAATATCACATATTATTCTGCAATGTGATTTTCACAGGCAATATCCACCACTGAAAACTAATGTTTTTTGAGATTACTCGATGAAATAAAATACTTTTTACTGCAAGATTTCATTGATTTTTAGGTCACCTGAGACGAATTCTCATGGTGACCTATTCTACTTGCCTTTTGTCTGTCGTCGTCCGTCGTCCGCCGTCGTCCGTCGTCCGTCGTGCGACGATAAATACTTTTTACATTTTCGACTTCTTCTCCCAAACCACTGAAGCAATTTCAATGAAATTTTGCACAAACCTTATTATGGCATAAGATCAATCAAAATTGTGAATTATATGACCCTCATTCCCTAGGGGACTGTGTGTGTGTGTTGGGGGGGGGATTGACTAAAATTTCAAAAATCTTCACCTCCAGATATGGTAAAATCAAATACTCTTCTTTGGATAGAAAGGTCTCAACACACAGGGCTAACGAGAAAAACAAAAAAGAAACAGGTTTTATCAATTGGTTAATGAACAAAAAGCCAATAATGTATGCTTACAAGAAACACACTTCACCAAACAAATAATTAAATTCATCAATACAGAATGACAAGGGGATATGATACACAACTATGGCACTAGTCAAAGCAGAGGTGTTTCAATCATTCTAAGAAAGAATTTGAATCATGAAATAATGAATACATGGTCTGATGAAAATGGGCGTTGTATTATGGTCAATTTAAAAATAAATGAAAACATATTTACCATTATCAACATATATGCACCAAATGACAAGCATAACAGAAATAGGTTTTTCATACAGATCACCTAGCAGTGTCAATAATAATAGATAACACTAATCCAAATAGGGGCCCTGGCTACTGGAAATTTAACAAAAATCTCTTAAGCAAAAAAAAGAGTACAAAGAACTTATTAAAAACACTATAAAAAATTACAACACACAAGTCAATAACAAAACCATTGACGCTAACACTGCATGGGAACTATGCAAAATTGAAATAAAAGAAACATCAATTGCATTCTGATATACTTTATATTCATATTTTTTCTTTTGTTGGAAAAAATTTGGCATTCAAATTATTCTTATAAAGTTTCTATTATTGTGTAATGATATCGAACAAAATCCCGGTCCTCTGCGCACTCTTCAAATTTCACATGTTAATGTAAGATCACTTAGAAATAAATTAGATATAATAGATAGTGAGCTGACTGAAAATGATATAATATGTCTTACTGAAACACATCTTGACCCGTTAGTTCCGGACTCTGACCTTGTTTTAGACAGTTTTAGTAGTTTTCATCGAAGGGATAGGCAGGTAGGATTTGGTGGTGGCATTATTATATATACAAGAGATACTGTCATCTGTAAGCGAAGAAGAGATTTGGAGTCTAACAATATTGAAATTATTTGGTTAGAAGTTTTAGTAGATAGCCATAAGTTCTTACTAGGGTGTATATATAGACCAGAATCTAATGTAGAATACTGGCGAAAATTAGATGACATGTTTAATATTGTTTTTGATGATAATAATAATGATGTAGTTATAACTGGTGATATAAATGTTGATATGTCAAACCTTCAGCCACACTCTCATCTAGGCCGATTACTTACAAAACATAATCTAAACAGTTTTATTAAAGAACCCACTCGCATTACTCCTACCTCTTCTTCTTCTATTGACATTGTTCTATCTAACAACAATCACCTTATAAGGGATACAAATGTTCTTGCTCCGATTTGCAGTGACCATTGTCTTATTAACTTCTGTATATCATATTCAGTATATAGACAAACTGCATATAAGAAAACGATATATGAATATGATGGTGCTGACATTGATAGGATTAATGATAATATTAGTAATATTGACTGGATATCTATCTCACAAAATAATGATGTAAACGAATTTAATAATATTCTAGTTGAAACAATTAACACACAAATAAATGACCATGTACCACAAAAAATAGTTACAGTGCGACCGAATGATAAGCCTTGGTTTACAAACACAATTAGATTAAAAATTAGACAGAGGAACCGCATTCACAAAAAAGCTATTAATTCAAACTCACCTACTCAATGGGAAAGGTACAGATTAGTTCGAAATGAAACTATTAACCTAATTAGAGAAACAAAACAAAATTATTTCATGAAACTTGAATCATCGTTAAATAATAATAGCTTGTCTCCAGATAAATGGTGGAAAATTGCTAAATCTTTGTTAAAAATTGATAATAAGCAAACGTCTATCCCCCCTCTAAAACACAATGAGTCTTTTCTCCAACATCCTTTTGAAAAAGCGGAACACCTAAATACATACTTCTCTTCAATCTCCACTTCTTCTAATGATCTTGATCCTCTTCCCCCTCCTCCCGAGTTTCCTTTTAAGATTGACAATATTGTATTTACTGAACAGGATATCAAAGATCAGCTTTCTAATCTTAATGAAAAGAAACCTGCAGGACCTGATGGTATTGTCCCAAAATTCATAAAACTATTGACACCCTCTATTTCTATTCCTCTTACCCTTCTCTGCAATAAAACTATGGAAACCGGTTGTATTCCCTTGCCATGGAAAGCTGCTAACATTAATGCCATATACAAAGGGAAAGGTGATGTAAATGATATTTCCAACTATCGACCCATTTCTATCACCTCTTGCTTCAGTAAAATAATAGAAAAAGTAATTTTTAAGTATCTCTATAATTACCTACGTGACTGTGAAGTAATCACCAAACATCAGTCCGGCTTCATTCCCGGTGATTCAACTGTGAACCAACTTCTTTCGATATACAATAATATCACTAACTCATTAGACAAAGGAAAAGAAGTCCGGTCTGTTTTCTGTGATATAAGTAAAGCCTTTGATAGAGTGTGGCATGATGGACTATTATTTAAATTAGAATCTTATGGTTTTAAAGGGAAATTATTAGGGTGGTTTAGAAATTATCTTACTGATAGGAAGCAACGTGTTTTAACTGAAGGCATTTTCTCTACATTTAAAACTGTTAACGCTGGAGTCCCTCAGGGATCTGTCTTAGGCCCTTTTTTATTTCTATTATATATTAACGACATAACTAATATTGTTACTAGTGATTGCAAATTGTTTGCAGATGACACTTCGATTAGTGAAGTAATTGATAATAACCAAATCTATGCTGCCCATACACTTTCACAAAATCTTTCGAATATAAGTACCTGGGCTCTGAAATGGGACATAAAGTTTAACCCCACTAAAACTGAATCATTAATATTTTCAAGGAAACGAAACGTCATTCATCCCGATATATACTTTGACAATAACACGGTTCATACAGCTAGCACACATAGACATTTAGGAGTTCTACTTTCTGACGACTGTAAATGGACTCACCACATAGATTATGTATACCAGAAAGCATTTAAAAGGATAAATATTTTAAAAACATTAAAAAAAAGAGTGTCACGTAAAACTCTTTTAAACATTTATAAAAGTTATATTTTACCTATTTTAGAATATGCTGATGTTTTATGGGATAACTGTACTGAACAATGTAAACTTCTGTTAGAGTCTGTCCACTTAGAAGCCGCTAGGATTATAACGGGATTGCGCAGAGGTACCTCCCATGATATACTTTATAAAGAACTAGCTTGGGAATCTCTTTCTGATCGGCGTCAAAAACACAAACTTATTCTTATGTTTAAGATACTCCGTGGATTTGCTCCACAGCATTTGATTGAAATTGTACAACCATTTTTATATCAGCCTGAAAATGAGAGATATCCACTAAGGATGACAAGATATTTTAATATTCCTATGTGCAGAACTGCAAGTTACTATACTAGTTTTTTTCCAAGTACCTTTAGAGAATTTAATTCTTTCGCTTTAAACTTTGACTTATCGAATGTTAATACTGTTGCACAATTTAAAACACTCCTTTTTAACATTAATAAAATGGAACCTGATATAACAAATACCTTTATAAACAAAGGTTCTCGAATTATAAATATTACTCTGTGCCAGCTCAGAAATTCCTCTAGCAATCTAAATTCTGACCTATTTCGCGATCATTTGAGAGATTCTCCAATTTGTTCTTGTGGCCTTGGTAATGAAACAGCCGAACACTATCTTTTCATATGTCCTTTATTTAATGAACAAAGATCATCACTCAGAACCAAAATACATAACTCTAATATCCCCACTCGCATTTTAACGCAAAAACTCTACTGCATGGCTGTGACAATTGTGATGAAGAAAAAATACATATTTATTGCAATGCATATATATAATATATATCTGAAACTAAAAGATTTTTTTAGATTTTTCTTCTATGATAGGTTGGGGAGATACACTAATAATAATATTCATTCATAATGTAATGTTAAATGTTAAAATATTTTGTTGATAATTGTACTATACCGGATTTGTTTGGAGATGGCTAATATAGGCTTTGCCTGTTGACAAATCCATTTGCATATTATTTGCAATAAAATTTGTTGAAATGAAATCAATTGCATTCAGTAAAAAAATTGCAAAAACAACCAAAAATGAAGTAGAAAAAATTGAAAAATCACTACAAAAGTTAAACGGAAAACAAGAAAGCGAAAATAATACCATTATCAAAAATGAACTTGAGACTAAACTTGAAAACCTATACAGTAAAAAAGCATATAGAGCACAAATAAGATCAAGAGTTAACTGGATAGAAAAAGGAGAAAAAAACACAAAATATTTTCTGTCTCTAGAAAAAAAAGACAAATACAAAAAAGCCATAACAAAAATCAACAATGAAAATAAAATACTGCTAACCAAACAAGAAGATGTACTCAAAGGAATAACACAATATTATCAAAAACTATACACAACTAATAACACTGATCGGAAACAAATATTATCCTACATAGAGAATACACAAATTGAAAATTAATTAAAAAAAGAAGATAGCCAATCCTGTGATGGACTCATCAAAACTGAAGAAATAAAAGAAGCTATAAATCACATGAAATTAAATAAGTCACCAGGTATTGATGGATTGACTGTTGAATTTTACAAAGAATTTTGGCCACAACTAGAAATCATATTACTAAAAAGCTTCAACGAAAGCTTCAATAAAAACGAATTAACAACATCACAAAAACAGGGTATTCATTCATTATTGTACAAAAAAGGAGACCCATTAAACCTAAAAAACTGGCGCCCAATAACACTATTAAACACTGACTATAAAATATTAGCAAGATGCTTAGCGCAAAGAATGAAAGCAGTTCTTCCACAAATAATAAACTCTGATCAAAATGGTTTCATTAAAGGGAGATACATTGGGCATAATATAAGGCAGATCAAAGATATTATTGACCATACAAGAAAAACGAAAAATTCAGGGAGCAATACTATTTTTAGATTTTGCAAAAGCATTTGATACTGTTGAATTGGAATTTCTTTATCAAACACTCACTAAATTTGGCTTTAACAATCACTTTATAAAATGGATTAAAATACTCTATAATAACATAAACAGCAAAATCTGCAACAATGGATGGATTTCAGAACCAATAAACATATCTAGAGGTATTCGGCAAGGTTGCCCTGCATCATCACTACTATTCGTAATGGTGGCTGAAATCATGGCAACAAGAATAAAGAATGACAAAACCATATTAGGAATAACAATTAAAAATAATCAAACACGACCATACAAAATATCCCAACTGGCAGACGATACCACACTATTTTTAAAATCAAAACAAGACATACACAAATCACTAAACATAATAGAAACTTTTGGCACATATTCAGGACTGGTGCTCAACAGAGAAAAAAACAAAAGGAATAAGACTAGGAACTAATACAAATATTGAAGATAACTTTGAGAACATCACATGGACTGAGGAAAAAATTAAAGCACTAGAAATACAATTCTGTCTCAATCATAACAAAATGCTGGAAATAAATTGGAATGAAAAAATAGACAAAATAAAAAAATAATAGACAACTGGAAAATGAGAAAACTAACCATAATAGGAAGAATACAAGTAGTAAAATCCCTACTATTACCACAACTTACATTCCTAATTTCAACATTATATATTAACCAAAACACAGTCAAACTCATTGAAAAAGTAATTTACAACTATATCTGGGATGGTAAGAAGGAAAAAGTAAAAGGAAGAACAATGATGAAACCATATGTTGAAGGTGGTTTAAACAACATAGACCTTCAAGCACATATAGACACAATAAGAGTAAGCTGGTTAAAAAATTGAAAACCAAAAACACTGCACTATGGAAAATTATCCCTCAGCTTGAGCTAAATAAATTTGGTCCAAACTATCTTATATGTAAAATAAACAATGATTATTTAAAAAACATTTCAAAAAATGAAAATCTTACAAAATAGATGATAACGATTTATTTCGAAAAATCAATCAAAAAAGTAATTGGTTATCAGAAATATCCAAAATTAAAAAAGCCATACCCAAGACATGGCTTGAGGAAATATCGAATAGTAATGTCAACATACAAAATTTCACAATAAAAACTAAAGATGACCTTGTAATAAAACTCCCAAAGCAAGAACCAATTAAATTAGAAAAATGCAAAAATCAAACTATATATCAGTATTTTGTAAATCAAAGATCCGAAAAACCTATAGCTACCATTTACTGGGAAAAAAACTAACAGTAAAAGATATAAATATCATGGTAAGATCATCAAATGAATTCATCTTTAATGAATTACAAAACAACAAATTAAAAGAATTTAGATGGAAACTTTTGAATAAAATCTTAGCATCAAAAGAAGCATTGCATAGATGGAAAATAAGCGAGTCACCAAATTGTAATCACTACAACATTAAAGAAGACTATGAACATTATTTCATTAAATGTAAATATCTAAAACCATTCCACAATAAATTAAAACAAATCTTTGAAACCCTAGGCTACAACAGAGACATGATAACTTTAAAAAATCTAGAATTGGGATACAAAATTGCACACCCAAAATACAAAGAAATAAATAAACTTTTAACAGTAATAGGCTACAATATATACAAACGATATTACATCAGTGAAGCAAAAACAAAACAAATTAACATAACAAACATTTTAAAACAAAACATACAAATAATAATTGATGAGAACATATACAGAAAAATAAACTGTAAAACCTTCCTAGAAGCTGTTCCTCTTCTCTAATGATTACATAAACACAAAACTCCAATTCTCTTCAGGCACATTTCTTTACTATTCTTAAATCCTTGTTTTTTGTGAAACTGGAATAAAACAAAAATGAAATAAACTATAAAATTAAATAAAAAAAAAAAAAAAAAAAAAAAAAAAGAAAGGTCTCAAGGCCCTCTACAAAAATTGTGAATTGTATGACCCTGGGGTCTCCGGTTTTCCCCTGGGGTGGGGGTTAAGTTTACTATACAGTTTACATATGAAAAACACATTTTTAATCATTATTTGGTCATTTGAAATAGGAAATTAGTCAAATTTTATCAGAATTATCCCTATGAAATGGCCATTGAATTCTATTAACAAATTTTCCATGACTGACCCTCAGGGGCCTTAGGGGTGGGGCCATAAGGGGTCAAATACTTTAGTAGGCTAAAACTTTAAAATTCTTCTTCTGAAGTTCTGAAACTGGTAGAATCAAATACACTCTTCACCGATACAAGGTCTTAAGGTCCTTTTCAAAAATTGCGAATCATATGATCCTGGGGTCTCAAGTTTCTCCCTGGGGAGGTGGTCAAGTTTACTACAGTTCATTTATGAACTTTATTTGCTTAGTTTTCATAGGAAATTAGTCAAACTGGGTTAGAATTATTAGCTGGAGGTAGCATTGTAACATCAATACTGGTCCTAGCTGACCTTTAGGGGCCAGAGGGGAGGGGCCATAAGGGGTCAAAATGGCTAAAATTTCAAATATCTTTTGAATTCACAGATTTGATGGAACCAAATAATTTTCATAGATTAAAAAGTCAAATTTATAAGATCATGACTGACTTTAAGGGTCTGGTGGGTCAATATATAGTGTTTATATGTCTTTGTTTTATTCTGTATCCTAACTCAGGTGACCGTTAAGGCCCATGGGCCTTTTGTTCAATGAATCATTTTCACTACTCAGTCCCAACGTCCAATGTATCGAAAAGTTTAACAGCAATGTGATGAATTAACATGTCTTATCTGAGGAGGCCAGGGCTGAAATGGTAGAAGCCATGAATTTATCGGAGATTGACAGTTGAGGACGACCGGAAAATCAACACAGGATAACCAATATTCTGAAAAGATCTAAAACCCCGAGACAGTCTAAATAAAAAAAAAAAAAAAAAAAACACGAATGGGAGATGAAAATGTTTTAAGATACGCTAACAGGGACTCGAGCCTGGATCATTTTATAAGAGAACACTTTAAAGTTATATGCACCTAAAATGTTGACATTTCATTCTTTCTTCAGTAAGCTATTGAAAACCATAACGTTCGCTGAATTAAGCTGTGAATAGCAGTAAAAAAGACAGAGAAAAAAGTGGTTAAGATGTCTCGGCATATTAACACAAGTCCTCCACCTCTGGGTCGCGAGTTCGAATCCCATGTGGGGCAGTTGCCAGGTACTGACCGCTAGTCGGTGTTTTTTCTCCAAGTACTCCGGCTTTCCTCCACCAACAAACCTGGCACGTCCTTACATGACCCTGGCTGCTAATAGGACATTAAACAAAAAACCCAAACCCAACAACAATGCTTACTATAATTTTAATTACCTAGTATCCAATGGTCCAAGTTCTCCAGAGTTAGCATAGTCACAACCAACAACAATGTTTACTACAATTTTCTTACCTAATACCCAATGTTCAAAGTTCTCCTGAGTTAACATAGTCACTACCAACAACAACGCTTACTACAATTTTAATTACCTAGTATACAATGGTCCAAGTTCTCCTGAGTTATCATGGTCACTATCAACAACAATGATTACTACAATTTTAATTACCGAGTACCCAATGTTCAAAGTTCTCCTGACTTAACATAGTCACTACCAACAACAATGATTACTACAATTTTAATTACCTAGTACCCAATGGTCCAAGTTCTCCTGAGGTAACATAATCACTACCAACAACAGTGTTTACTACAATTTTAATTACCTAGTACCCAATGGTCCAAGTTCTCCTGAGTTAACATAGTCACTACCAACAACAATGCTTACTACAATTTTAATTACCTAGTATCCAATGTTCAAAGTTCTCCTGAGGTAACATAGTCACTACCAACAACAATGCTTACTACAATTTGAATTACCTAGTACCCAATGTTTACTACAATTCTAATTACCTAGTACCCAATGGTCCAAGTTCTCCTGAGTTAACATAGTCACTACCAACAACAATGCTTACTACATTTTTAATTACATAGTACGCAATGTTTACTACAATTCTAATTACCTGGTACCCAATGGTCCAAGTTCTCCTGAGTTATCATAGTCACTACCAACAACAATGCTTACTACAATTTTAATTACCTAGTACCCAATGTTCAAAGTTCTCCGGAGTGAGCATAGTCACTACCAACAACAATGCTTACTACAATTTTAATTACCTAGTACCCAATGGTCCAAGTTCTCCTGAGTTAACATAGTCACTACCAACAACAATGCTTACTACAATTTAATTACCTAGTACCCAATGGTCCAAGGTCTCCTGAGTTAACATAGTCATTACCAACAACAATGCTTACCACAATTTAATTACCTAGTACCCAATGTTCAAAGTTCTCCTGAGTTAACATAGTCACTACCAACAACAATGCTTACTACAATTTAATTACCTAGTACCCAATGTTCCAAGTTCTCCTGAGTTAACATAGTCTTTACCAAAAACAATACCCACTTAAATTGAATTACCTAGTACCCAATGGTCCAAGTTCTCCTGAGTTATCATAGTCATTACCAACAACAATGCTTACTACAATTTTAATTACCTTATACCCAATGTTCCAAGTTCTCCTGAGGTAACATAGTCACTATCAACAACAATGCTTACTACACTTTTAATTACCTAATACCCAATGGTCCGAGTTCTCCTAAGTTAAAATAGTCACTACCAACAACAATGCTTACTACAATTTTAATTACCTAGTACCCAATGGTCCAAGTTCTTCTGAGTTATCATAGTCACTATCAACAACAATGCTTACTACAATTTTAATTATCTAGTACCCAATGTTCCAAGTTCTCCTGAGTTAAAATAGTCATTACCAACAACAATGCTTTCTACAATTTTAATTACCTAGTACCCAATGGTCAAAGTTCTCCTGAGGAACATAGTCACTACCAACAACAATGCTTACTACAATTTTAATTACCTAGTACCCAATGTTCAAAGTTCTCCTGAGTTAACATAGTTGCTACCAACAACAATGCTTACTACAATTTTAATTACCTAGTACCCAACGTTGAAAGTTCTCCTGAGGAACATAGTCACTATCAACAACAATGCTTACTACAATTTAATTACCTAGTACCCAATGGTCCAAGTTCCCCTGACCTAACATAGTCACCACGAAAAACAATGGTTACCACAATTTTAATTACCTAGTACCCAATGTTCAAAGTTCTCCGGAGTTATCATAGTCATTACCAACAACAGTGCTTACTACAATTTAATTACCTAGTATCCAATGTTCCAAGGTCTCATGAATTATTATTGTCATTACAAACATTAATTCCGACTACAGTTTTAATTACCTAGTACCCAATGGTCCAAGTTCTCCTGAGTTATCATAGTCATTACTAACAACAATGCTTACTACAATTTTAATTACCTAATACCTAATGGTCCAAGTTCTCCTGAGTTAACATAGTCACTACCAACAACAATGCTTACTATAATTTTAATTACCTAGTATCCAATGGTCCAAGTTCTCCTGAGTTAACATAGTCACTACCAACAACAATGTTTACTACAATTTTAATTACCTAGTACCCAATGTTCAAAGTTCTCCTGAGTTAACATAGTCACTACCAACAACAATGCTTACTACAAGTTTAATTACCTAATACCCAATGTTCAAAGTTCTCCTGAGTTATCATAGTCACTATCAACAACAATGCTTACTACAATTTTAATTACCTAGTATCCAATGGTCCAAGTTCTCCTTAGGTAACTTAGTCACTACCAAAAACAATGCCCACTACAATTTAATTACCTAGTACCCAATGGCCCAAATTCTCCTGAGGTAACATAGTCACTACCAACAACAATGCTTACTACAATTCTAATTACCTAGTACCCAATGTTCCAAGTTCTCCTGAGGTAACATAGTCACTACCAACAACAATGCTTACTACAATTTAATTACCTAGTACTCAATGGTCTAAGTTCTTTTGAGTTAGCATAGTCACTATCAACAACAATGCTTATTACAATTTTAATTACCTAGTACCCAATGGTCCAAGTTCTCCTGGGGAAACATAGTCACTACCAACAACAATGCTTACTACAATTTTAATTACCTAGTACCCAATGGTCCAAGTTCCCCTGAGTTAGCATAGTCACTACCGACAACAATGCTTACTACAATTTAATTACCTAGTACCCAATGGTCCAAGTTCTCCTGTGTTAACATAGTCACTATCAACAACGTTAACCGCTACAATTTAATTACCTAGTACCCAATGGTCCAAGTTCTCCTGAATTAACATAGTAGCTACCAACAACAATGCTTACTACAATTTTAATTACCTAGTACCCAATGGTCCAAGTTCTCCTGGGGAAACATAGTCACTACCAACAACAATGCTTACTACAATTTTAATTACCTAGTACCCAATGGTTCAAGTTCTCCTGAGTTAACATAATCACTACAAACAACAATGCTTACTACCATTTGAATTACCTTGTACCCAATGGTCCTAGTTCTCCTGAGTTAACATAGTAGCTACCAGCAACAATACCCACTACAATTTTAATTACCTAATACCCAATGGTCCAAGTTCTTCTGAGTTAACATAGTCACTACCAACAACAATGTTTACTACAATTTTAATTACCTAGTACCCAATGTTCAAAGTTCTAATGAGGTAACATAGTCACTACCATCAACAATGCTTACTACAATTTAATTACCTAGTACTCAATGGTCTAAGTTCTCCTGAGTTAGCATAGTCACTATCAACAACAATACCCACTACAATTTAATTACCTAGTACCCAATGTTCCAAGTTCTCCTGAGTTAGCATAGTAGCTACCAACAACAATGCTTACTACAATTTAATTACCTTGTCCCCAAAGTTCCAAGTTCTCCTGAGTTAACAAAGTCACTACCAACAACAATGCTTACTACAATTTAATTACCTAGTACTCAGTGGTCTAAGTTCTTCTGAGTTAGCATAGTCACTATCAACAACAATGCTTACTACAATTTTTATTACCTAGTAACCAATGTTCCAAGATCTCCTGAGTTATCACAGTCACCATCAACAACAATGCTTACTACAATTCTAATTACCTAGTACCCATTGGTCCAAGTTCTCCTGAGGTAACATAGTCACTACCAACAACAATACCCACTACAATTTAATTACCTAGTACCCAATGTTCAAAGTTCTCCTGAGTTAACATTGTCACTACCAACAACAATGCTAAGTACAATTTTAATTACCTAGTACCCAATGTTCAACGTTCTCCTGAGTTAACATAGTCACTAACAACAATAATACCCACTACAATTTAATAACCTAGTATCCAATGGTCCAAGTTCTCCTGAGTTATCATAGTCACTACCGACAACAATGCTTACTACAATTTAATTACCTAGTACCCAATGTTTCAGGTTCTCCTGAGTTAACATAGTCACTACCAACAATAATGCTTACTACAATTTTAATTACCTAGTACCCAATGTTCCAAGATCTCCTGAGTTAACATAGTCACTACCAACAGCAATGTTTACTACAATTTTAATTACCTAGTACCCAATGTTCCAAGATCTCCTGAGTTAACATAGTCACTACCAACAACAATGTTTACTACAATTTTAATTACCTAGTACCCAATGTTCCAAGATCTTTTGAGTTAACAGAGTCACTACCAACAACAATGTTTACTACAATTTTAATTACCTAGTACCCAATGTTCTAAGTTCTCCTGAGGTAACATAGTCACTACCATCAACAATGCTTACTACAATTTAATTACCTAGTACCCTATGGTCCAAGTACTCATGAGTTAACATAGTCACTACCAACAACAATACCCTCTGCAATTTAATTACTTAGTACCCAATGGTCCAAGTTCTCCTGAGTTAACATAGTCATTACCAACAGCAATGCTTTCTACAATTTTAATTACCTAGTACCCAATGGTCCAAGTTCTCCTGAGTTAACGTAGTAGCTACCAGCAACAATGCTTACAACAATTTAATTACCTAGTACCCAATGGTCCAAGTTCTCCTGAGTTATCATAGTCACTATCAACAACAATGCTTACTACAATTTTAATTACCTAGTACCCAATGTTCAAAGTTCTCCTGAGTTAACATAGTCACTACCAACAACAATGCTTACTACAATTTTAATTACCTAGTACCCAATGTTCCAAGTTCTCCTGAGTTAACATAGTCACTATCAACAACAATACCCACTACAATTTAAATACCTAGTATCCAATGTTCCAAGTTCTCCTGAGTTATCATGGTCACTATCAACAACAATGCTTACTACAATTTTAATTACCTAGTACCCAATATTCCAAGTTCTCCTGAGTTAACATAGTCACTATCAACAACAATGCTTACTACAATTTTAATTACATAGTATCCAATGGTCCAAGTTCTCCTGAGTTATCATGGTCACTATCAACAACAATGCTTACTAAAATTTTAATTACCTAGTACCCAATGTTCCAAGTTCTCCTGAGTTATCATGGTCACTATCAACAACAATGCTTACTACAATTTTAATTACCTAGTATCCAATGGTCCAAGTTCTCTTGAGTTATCATGGTCACTATCAACAACAACGGTTACTACAATTTTAATTACCTAGTACCCAATATTCCAAGTTCTCCTGAGTTAACATAGTCATTACCAACAACAATGCTTACTACAATTTTAATTACCTAGTACCCAATGGTCCAAGTTCTCCTGAGTTAACATAGTCTCTACCAACAACAATGCTTACTACAATTTTAATTACCTAGTACCCAATGGTCCAAGTTCTCCTGAGTTAACATAGTCACTACCAACAACAATGCTTACTACAATTTAATTACCTAGTACCCAATGTTCAAAGTTCTCCTGAGGAACATAGTCACTATCAACAGCAATGCTTACTACAATTTAATTACCTAGTACCCAATGGTCCAAGTTCTCCTGAGTTAACATAGTCACTACCAACAACAATGCTTACTACAATTTTAATTACCTAGTACCCAATGTTTAAAGTTCTAATGATGTAACATAGTCACTGCCATCAACAATGCTTACTACAATTTCATTACCTAGTACTCAATGGTCTAAGTTCTCCTGAGCTAGCATAGTCACTATCAACAGCAATACCCACTACAATTTAATTACCTATTACCCAATGGTCCAAGTACTCATGAGTTAATATAGTCACTACCAACAAGAATACCCACTACAATTTAATTACCTAGTACCCAATGTTCAAAGTTCTCCCGAGTTAACATAGTCACTACCAACAACAATGCTTACTACAATTTTAATTACCTAGTACCCAATGGTCCAAGTTCCCCTGAGTTAACATAGTCACTACCAACAAGAATACCCACTACAATTTAATTACCTACTACCCAATGTTCAAAGTTCTCCTGAGTTAACATAGTCACTACCAACAACAATGCTTACTACAATTTTAATAACCTAGTACCCAATGTTCAAAGTTCTCCTGAGTTAGCATAGTCACTATCAACAACAATGCTTACTACAATTTTAATTACCTAGTACCCAATGTTCCAAGATCTCCTGAGTTATCATAGTCACTACCAACAAGAATACCCACTACAATTTAATTACCTAGTACCCAATGTTCAAAGTTCTCCTGAGTTAACATAGTCACTACCAACAACAATGCTAAGTACAATTTTAATTACCTAGTACCCAATGTTCCAAGTTCTCCTGAGTTAACATAGTCATTACCAACAACAATACCCACTACAATTTAATTACCTAGTATCCAATGGTACAAGTTCTCCTGAGTTATCATGGTCACTATCAACAACAATGATTACTACAATTTTAATTACCTAGTACCCAATGTTCCAAGTTCTCCTGAGTTATCATGGTCACTATCAACAAAAATGCTTACTACAATTTTAATTACCTAGTACCCAATATTCGAAGTTCTCCTGAGTTAACATAGTCACTATCAACAACAATGCTTACTACAATTTTAATTACCTAGTATCCAATGGTCCAAGTTCTCCTGAGTTATCATGGTCACTATCAACAACAATGCTTACTAAAATTTTAATTACCTAGTACCCAATGTTCCAAGTTCTCCTGAGTTATCATGGTCACTATCAACAACAATGCTTACTACAATTTTAATTACCTTGTATCCAATGGTCCAAGTTCTCCTGAGTTATCATGGTCACTATCAACAACAATGGTTACTACAATTTTAATTACCTAGTACCCAATATTCCAAATTCTCCTGAGTTAACATAGTCACTATCAACAACAATGTTTACTACAATTTAATTACCTAGTACCCAATGTTCCAAGTTCTCCTGAGTTAACATAGTCACCACCAACAACAATACCCACTACAATTTAATTACCTAGTATCCAATGGTCCAAGTTCTCCTGAGTTAACATAGTCACTATCAACAACAATTCCCACTACAATTTAATTACCTAGTACCCAATGTTCCAAGTTCTAATAAGGTAATATAGTCACTGCCATCAACAATGCTTACTACAATTTCATTACCTAGTACTCAATGGTCTAAGTTCTCCTGAGCTAGCATAGTCACTATCAACAACAATACCCACTACAATTTAATTACCTATTACCCAATGGTCCAAGTACTCATGAGTTAATATAGTCACTACCAACAACAATACCCACTACAATTTAATTACCTAGTACCCAATGTTCAAAGTTCTCCTGAGGTAACATAGTCACTACCAACAACAATACCCACTACGATTTAGTTACCTAGTACCCAATGTTTCAAGTTCTCCTGAGTTAACATAGTCACTACCAACAACAATGCTTACTACAATTTTAATTACCTAGTACCCAATGTTCCAAGTTCTCCTGAGTTAACATAGTCACTACCAACAACAATGTTTACTACAATTTTAATTACCTAGTACCCAATGGTCCAAGTTCTCCTGAGTTAACATAGTCACTACCAACAACAATGCTTACTACAATTTTAATTACCTAGTACCCAATGGTCCAAGTTCTCCTGAGTTAACATAGTCACTACCAACAACAATGCTTACTACAATTTTAATTACCTAGTACCCAATGGTCCAAGTTCTCCTGAGTTAACATAGTCACTACCAACAACAATGCTTACTACAATTTTAATTACCTAGTACCCAATGGTCCAAGTTCTCCTGAGTTAACATAGTCACTACCAACAACAATGCTTACTACAATTTTAATTACCTAGTACCCAATGGTCCAAGTTCTCCTGAGTTAACATAGTCACTACCAACAACAGTGCTTACTACAATTTTAATTACCTAGTACCCAATGTTCCAAGTTCTCCTGAGTTAACATAGTCACTACCAACAACAATGCTTACTACAATTTTAATTACCTAGTACCCAATGGTCCAAGTTCTCCTGAGTTAACATAGTCACTACCAACAACAATGCTTACTACAATTTTAATTACCTAGTACCCAATGGTCCAAGTTCTCCTGAGTTAACATAGTCACTACCAACAACAATGCTTACTACAATTTTAATTACCTAGTACCCAATGGTCCAAGTTCTCCTGAGTTAACATAGTCACTACCAACAACAATGCTTACTACAATTTTAATTACCTAGTACCCAATGGTCCAAGTTCTCCTGAGTTAACATAGTCACTACCAACAACAATGCTTACTACAATTTTAATTACCTAGTACCCAATGGTCCAAGTTCTCCTGAGTTAACATAGTCACTACCAACAACAATGCTTACTACAATTTAATTACCTAGTACCCAATGTTCAAAGTTCTCCTGAGGAACATAGTCACTACCAACAACAATGCTTACTACAATTTAATTACCTAGTACCCAATGGTCCAAGTTCTCCTGAGTTAACATAGTCACTATCAACAACATTACCCACTACAATTTAATTACCTAGTACCCAATGGTCCAAGTTCTCATGAGTTAACATAGTAGCTACCAACAACAATGCTTACTGCAATTTAATTACCTAGTACCCAATGGTCCAAGTTCTCCTGGGGTAACATAGTCACTACCAACAACAATGCTTACTTCAATTTTAATTACCTAATACCCATTGGGCCAAGTTCTCCTGAGTTAACATAGTCACTACCAACTACAATGTTTACTTCAATTTTAATTACCTAGTACCCAATGTTCAAAGTTCTAATAAGGTAACATAGTCACTGCCATCAACAATGCTTACTACAATTTCATTACCTAGTACTCAATGGTCTAAGTTCTCCTGAGCTAGCATAGTCACTATCAACAACAATACCCACTACAATTTAATTACCTATTACCCAATGGTCCAAGTACTCATGAGTTAATATAGTCACTACAAACAAGAATACCCACTACAATTTAATTACCTAGTACCCAATGTTCAAAGTTCTCCTGAGGTAACATAGTCACTACCAACAACAATACCCACTACAATTTTAATTACCTAGTACCCAATGTTCCAAGTTCTCCTGAGTTAACATAGTCACTACCAACAACAATGTTTACTACAATTTTAATTACCTAGTACCCATTGGTCCAAGTTCTCCTGAGGTAACATAGTCACTACAATTTAATTACGTAGTACCTAATGTTCAAAGTTCTCCTGAGTTAAAATAGTCACTACCAACAAGAATGCTTACTACAATTTAATTACCTAGTATCCAATGGTCCAAGTTCTCCTGAGTTATCATGGTCACTATCAACAACAATGATTACTACAATTTGAATTACCTAGTACCCAATGTTCCAAGTTCTCCTGAGTTAACATAGTCACTACCAACAACTATACCCACTACAATTTAATAACCTAGTATCCAATGGTCCAAGTTCTCCTGAGTTATCATGGTCACTATCAACAACAATGATTACTACAATTTGAATTACCTAGTACCCAATGTTCAAAGTTCTCCTGAGTTAACATAGTCACTACCAACAACAATGTTTACTTCAATTTTAATTACCTAGTAGCCAATGTTCAAAGTTCTAATGAGGCAACATAGTCACTGCCATCAACAATGCTTACTACAATTTCATTACCTAGTACTCAATGGTCTAAGTTCTCCTGAGTTAGCATAGTCACTTTCAACAACAATACCCACTACAATTTAATTACCTATTACCCAATGGTCCAAGTACTCATGAGTTAATATAGTCACTACCAAAAACAATACCCACTACAATTTAATTACCTAGTACCCAATGGTCCAAGTTCTCCTGAGTTAACATAGTCATTACCAACGACAATGCTTACTACAATTTCAATTACCTAGTACCCATTGGTCCAAGTTCTCCTGAGGTAACATAGTCACTACAATTTAATTACCTAGTACCCAATGTTTCAAGTTCTCCTGAGTTAACATAGTCACTACCAACAACAGTGCTAACTTCAATTTAATTACCTAGTACCCAATGTTCCAAGTTCTCCTGAGTTAACATAGTCACTACCAACAACAATGCTTACTACAATTTAATTACCTAGTACCCAATGTTCCAAGTTTTCCTGAGTTAACATAGTCATTACCAACAACAATGCTTACTACAATTTCAGTTACCTAGTACCCAATGGTCCAAGTTCTCCTGAGTTAACATAGTCACTTCCAACAACAATGCTTACTACAATTTTAATTACCTAGTACCCAACGTTCAAAGTTCTCCTGAGTTAACATAGTCACTACAAACAACAATACCCACTGCAATTTAATAACCTAGTATCCAATGGTCCAAGTTCTCCTGACTTATCATGGTCACTATCAACAACAATGATTACTACAATTTGAATTACCTAGTACCCGATGTTCCAAGTTCTCCTGAGTTAACATAGTCACTACCAACATCAATACTCACTACAATTTAATTACCTAGTATCCAATGGTCCAAGTTCTCCTGAGTTATCATGGTCACTATCAACAACAATGCTTACTACAATTTTAATTACTAGTACCAAATGTTCCAATTTATCTTGAGTTAACATAGTCACTACCGACAACAATGCTTACTACAATTTAATTACCTAGTACCCAATGTTCCAAGATCTCCTGAGTTAACATAGTCACTACCAACAACAATGTTTACTACAATTTTAATTACCTAGTACCCAATGTTCAAAGTTCTCCTGAGTTAACATAGTCACTACCAACAACAATGCTTACTACAATTTCATTACCTAGTACCCAATGGTCCAAGTTCCCCTGAGTTATCATGGTCACTATCAACAAGAATGCTTACTACAATTTTAATTACCTAATACCCAATGGTCCAAGTTCTCCTGAGTTAACATAGTCACTGCCATCAACAATGCTTACTACAATTTCATTACCTAGTACTTAATGGTCTAAGTTCTCCTGAGTTAGCATAGTCACTATCAACAACAATACCCACTACAATTTTATTACCTATTACCCAATTGTCCAAGTACTCATGAGTTAATATAGTCACTACCAACAACAATACCCACTACAATTTAATTACCTAGTACCCAATGTTCAAAGTTCTCTTGAGTTAACATAGTCATTACCAACGGCAATGCTTACTACAATTTTAATTACCTAGTACCCAATGGTCCAAGTTCTCCTGAGTTAACATAGTAGCTACCAGCAACAATGCTTACTACAATTTTATTACTTAGTACCCAATGGTCCAAGTTCTCCTGAGTTAACATAGTCACTACCGACAACAATGCTTACTACAATTCTAATAACCTAGTACCCAATGTTCCAAGATCTCCTGAGTTAACATAGTCACTACCAACAACAATGCTTACTACAAGTTTAATTACCTAGTACCCAATGGTCCAAGTTCTCCTGAGTTATCATAGTTACTACCAACAACAATGCTAACTACAAGTTTAATAACCTAGTACCCAATGGTCCAAGTTCTCCTGAATTATCATAGTCACTACCAACAACAATGCTTACTACAATTTTAATTACCTAGTACCCAATGTTCCAAGTTCTCCTGAGTTAACATAGTCACTACCAACAACAATGCTTACTACAATTTTAATTACCTAGTACCCAATGGTCCAAGTTCTCCTGAGTTAACATAGTCACTACCAACAACAATGCTTACTACAATTTTAATTACCTAGTACCCAATGGTCCAAGTTCTCCTGAGTTAACATAGTCACTACCAACAACAATGCTTACTACAATTTTAATTACCTAGTACCCAATGTTCCAAGTTATCTTGAGTTAACATAGTCACTACCGACAACAATGCTTACTACAATTTAATTACCTAGTACTCAATGTTCCAAGATCTCCTGAGTTAACATAGTCACTACCAACAACAATGCTTACTGCAATTTAATTACCTAATACCCAATGGTCTAAGTTCTCCTGAGGTACCATAGTCACTACCAACAACAATGCTTACTACAATTTTAATTACCTAGTACCCAATGGTCCAAGTTCTCCTGGGGTAGCATAGTCTCTACCAACAACAATGCTTACTTCAATTTTTATTACCTAATACCCATTGGTCCAAGTTCTCCTGAGTTAACATAGTCACTACCAACAACAATGTTTAGTTCAATTTTAATTACCTAGTAGCCAATGTTCAAAGTTCTAATGAGGCAACATAGTCACTGCCATCAACAATGCTTACTACAATTTCATTACCTAGTACTCAATGGTCTAAGTTCTCCTGAGTTAGCATAGTCACTATCAACAACAATACCCACTACAATTTAATTACCTATTACCCAATGGTCAAAGTACTCATGAGTTAATATAGTCACTACCAACAACAATACCCACTACAATTTAATTACCTAGTACCCAATGGTCCAAGTTCTCCTGAGTTAACATAGTCACTACCAACAACAATGCTTACTACAATTTAATTACCTAGTACCCAATGTTCCAAGTTCTCCTGAGTTAACATAGTCACTACCAACAACAATGCTTACTACAATTTTAATTACCTAGTACCCAATGGTCCAAGTTCTCCTGAGTTAATATCATCACTATCAACAACAATGCTTACTACAATTTTAATTACCTAGTACCCAATGGTCCAAGTTCTCCTGGGGTAACATAGTCACTACCAACAACAATGCTTACTACAAATTTAATTAACTAGTACCCAATGTTCCAAGTTCTCCTAGGGTCACATAGTCACTACCAACAACAATGCTTACTACAAGTTTAATTACCTAGTACCCAATGGTCCAAGTTATCCTGTGGTACCATAGTCACTACCAACAACAATGCTTACTACAATTTTAATTACCTAGTACGCAATGGTCCAAGTTCTCCTGAGTTAACATAGTCACTACCAATTACAATGCTTACTATAATTTTAATTACCTAGTACCCAATTCCAAGTTCTCTTGAGTTATCATAGTCACTACCAACAACAATGCTTACTATAATTTTAATTACCTAGTACCCAATTCAAAGTTCTCCTGAGTAATCATAGTCACTACCAACAACAATACTTACTACAATTTTAATTACCTAATACCCAATGTTCAAAGTTCTCCGGAGTGAGCATAGTCACTCCCAACAACAATGCTTACTACAATTTTAATTACCTAGTACCCAATGGTCTAAGTTCTCCTGAGTTAACATAGTCACTACCAACAACAGTGCTTACTACAATTTAATTACCTAGAACCCAATGGTCCAAGTTCTCCTGAGTTAACATAGTCACTACCAACAACAATACCCACTTCAATTTAGTTACCTAGTACCCAATGGTCCAAGTTCTCCTGAGTTATCATAGTCACTACCAACAACAATGCTTACTACAATTTTAATTACCTAGTACCCAATGTTCCAAGTTCTCCTGACTTAACATAGTAACTACCAGCAACAATTCCCACTACAATTTAATTACCTAGTACCCAATGTTCAAAGTTCTCCTGAGGTAACATAGTCACTATCAACAACAATGATTACTACAATTTTAATTACCTAGTATGCAATGTTCAAAGTTCTCCTGAGTTAACATAGTCACTACCAACAACAATGCTTACTACAATTTTAATTACCTAGTACCCAATGGTCCAAGTTCTCCTGAGTTATCATAGTCACTACCAACAACAGTGCTTACTACAAGTTTAATTACCTAGTGCCCAATGTTCCAAGTTCTCCTGAGTTATCATAGTCACTACCAACAACAATGCTTACTACAATTTTAATTACCTAGTACCCAATGTTCCAAGTTCTCCTGACTTAACATAGTAACTATCAGCAACAATTCCCACTACAATTTAATTACCTAGTACCCAATGGTCCAAGTTCTCCTGAGGTAACATAGTCACTATCAACAGCAATGATTACTGCAATTTTAATTACCTAGTACCCAATGTTCAAAGTTCTCCTGAGGTAACATAGTCACTATCAACAACAATGATTACTACACTTTTAATTACCTAGTATGCAATGTTCAAAGTTCTCCTGAGTTAACATAGTCACTACCAACAACAATGCTTACTACAATTTTAATTACATAGTACCCAATGGTCCAAGTTCTCCTAGGGTACAATAGTCACTACCAACAACAATGCTTACTACAATTTTAATTACCTAGTACCCAATGGTCCAAGTTCTCCTGAGTTAATATAATCACTACCAACAGCAATGCTTACTACAATTTTAATTACCTAGTACCCAATGTTCCAAGTTCTCCTGACTTAACATAGTAACTACCAACAACAATTCCCAATACAATTTAATTACCTAGCACCTATGGCCCAAGTTCTCCTGGGGTAACATAGTCACTACCAACTACTATGCTTACAACAATTTTAATTACCTAGTACCCAATGTTCCAAGTTCTCCTGAGTCAACATAGTCACTACCGACAACAATGCTTACTACAATTTAATTACCAAGTACCCAATGTTCAAAGTTCTCCTGAGTTAACATAGCCACTACCAATTACAAGGCTTACTGCAATTTTAATTACTTAGTACCCAATGTTCCAAGTTCTCCTGAGTTAAGATAATCACTACCAAAAACAATACCCACTACAATTTAATAACCTAGTACCCAATGGTCTAAGTTCTCCTGAGTTGTCATAGTCACTACCAACAACAATGCTTACTACAATTTAAATAACCTAGTACCCAATTGTCCAAGTTCTCCAGGGTTAACATAGTCACTTCCAACAACAATGCTTACTACAATTTTAATTACCTAGTACCCAATGGTC
>SAYR01050574.1:513105-561299 GCA_004382745.1 Argopecten irradians irradians
GGGTTCGCGGATGTGGGATCTCATCTGGTTTTCAACCTAGTGATTCACATATCGTATATGATGTTCCAGACCTCTCCGGTAGGATGGAAAAGACACCAGAGCCACATTCTGCGAAGGGTTGAGTTGCATCTCCTTAATTCGTATGAAGCACAATTCCTCATTCTTGTGAACCCTCAGTGACCATAGATGACACAGGTGAATTATTTGAGGTCATAAATGAGGTCTACAGTGAAGTTCCTCTCTTTGCCAAGTCTGGAGAGCACTGTAGAAAACTTTTTCTGGAGAGTCTTCAATGGTGTATCCACGCATACACCAGATGCGACACAATCTCTACCTTCAAGGGACATGGGAAAGTCTGACCAATGAAAAACATTTAACATTTATGACCTCATTAAAGACCTCTAGGATATTACCTGTGCCATCTATAGTCGCACGAGTGTCCACAAGGTTAATGAATGGTGCTCGAAGAATCTGGATCTGGTGTAATTTCCTGAGAAGTCTGAAACAGCATATACGATGTGTTAGAATCTGAAGGAGATCCCACATCCCTGAACCTGTTGTTCCTGATATAAACTCTGGCCATGGATGGGCCATGAAAGATGACAGGCTAGAACTCCACTGGTAATGTAGTGTCACATCATCTCATCGACATCGAAGACGACGCCCTGGCTTTCGACGAATTGGATACTGATATCTCGATTACTCTGATTTGGACTGCATGTACCAGCTACCAGACATGCCGAGTCGTGTCAGAGGATAGTGCAGTGAGGTGGGAAAGCACGCACAATGATAATTGAGAACCAGTGAAAGAAATATGTGACATTGTGGTAACTATCTGACATTTTGCTAATAATATGCATAGGAAATAAACGAAACTGTGACTTGTCCTACCCGAGGCTAGATATTCTGTCAACTTTACATTCATGTTTCCTACTTATAAATCGCCAATAGTCAAACTTATTTAAGGAACTTGTAATACACCAGGAAACTGTAGTGTCAGCGGTTTGGAGTTAGAAAAATAGCATATACCCAGTATACCCACCCGGTGATGTATCGTAAACTTAATGATGGTATAACAATAATTCTTTTTTGTATCTCTATATATTTTATTGTTTTACTGAGTGATTAGAGGTCAAATAACTGTTTACGAATAATAGTTTGCTGTTGGTAAACATTTTTGCTGCGTCAAGCCAAATATGAAAAATTTGCTAAAAATTATCATTTTTGAGCTTAAAATCCGAATTTTTCATTTCCTTCCTAGAAATCACTACATATATTAAATTGTGTGGTCCCGATATGAATTTGATGTTCTATTATGATGATTTTGATACCTCATTTGTCCACTTCGGTTGAAAAATGTTAATGTTATTACTATTTTTCAATTGTTAGTGAAATTCGAGATGGCGGCCATCTTGATGACGTCATAACCGGAGCTTATACAATGTTAACATTGTTTTTTTTTTGTTGGTGTCGTTTTTACTTATTGATAAGAGGTCAAATAACTGATTAGAAATAATAGTTTGCTGTTGGCAAAAATTTTTGCTGCGTCAAGCCAAATATGAAAAATTTGCTAAATTACCATTTTTGAGCTTAAAATCCGATTTTTTTCATTTCGTGCGTAGAAATAACTACATATATTGGATTATATGGTCCTGATATGTATTTGTTGTTCTATTGTGGTCATTTTGATGCCTCATTTGTCTTATTCGGTTGAAAAATGTCAATGTTATGACTATTTTTCAATCTTTAGTGAAATTCGAGATGGCGGCCATCTTGATGACGTCATAACCGGAAGTTCATCCCAGTTTATACAATGTTACCTCTCGATTTCGTTATCAGTGGGTCATAAGGCTTCAGAAAAACATTGGTTCGTTAAGTTGTGGGGGGGGGGGGGGGGGGGGTGCACGTAGACCCCCCCTAGATCCCGGCCTATTACTAGTATCATTCCACAGTAAGTGTATGTTAGACTGTTAATCCAACCAAGTTAGGGTTTTACCGGGGGAAATGTAACATAGTGGATTTCTGTGGTAGTTTGATATAGACATGTTCTTTAACAGAATCTACCAAAACCTTCCTGTGTGAAATCATCGTTATCTATCGTCTTTATTTGCGTGACCAAAATAAGCATTGTTTAATAAACGTACAAGTTTGGAATAACATATTTAAAAAAATCTAAAATTAATATTTCATAAGAAACGATTTACTTCCTTTAATAGTATGTTTGTGAATAATAAACAAATTGTAATTAAAATGACTGGTAACGATTCCACAAAAACATTGTACACGAAGTCATTATTCATAATAAATCATTAAACGATTGGAGAGTTTACGTCTTATAACATTTGTCAGTCTGATAAAAACAAAAAGTATTCAGAAGGATATACAGGAACAGGATGAAATAGAGGTGAACATTTTAAGTTAGATATGCTTTCACTGATGGTTTATTTAACTCTTCGTTCTATAGATGAAATTCAAATACATGAACAAGCAAGTTTGCATCCACAGCCAAGATTAACTTTCTCTGATAAAGCTGATGTTTTTTTTCCTTACAGAAAGAAAAAAAGAAACATTGAAGACAAGACCTAGATACCTTAAAGAAAGAAAAAAAAGAAACATTGAAAACAAGACCTAGATACCTTACAGAAAGAAAAACAGAAACATTGAAGACAAGACCTAGATACCTTACAGAAAGAAAAACAGAAACATTGAAGACAATACCTAGATACCTTACAGAAAGGGAAAAAAAGAAACATTGAAGACAAGACCTAGATACCTTAAAGAAAGAAAAAAAGAAACATTGAAGACAAGACCTAGATACCTTACTGAAAAAAAACCCATAGAAGACAAGACCTAGACACCGACCTGGCGTAACGTCACACCGGAAGTGACTACCAGTTTGATGGTTCTAGACAACGTTACGTCACACAGAGGAAGTGACGTTTCCAGTATAGGATAATTAGTTTGGCTATTGTACTAGACATTATACCACATTATATAAGATGTCTGGTGTGGAGAGTCATATGAGTGTGGAAGATCATGACAATAATAGCAGTGACGTCATGTGCGACATCTGTCGATGCCAATTTTCTCAAACCTGGCAGCTGTCCTTACATTTAAAGTCGCACAAAGGGGCGAAATCATTTCCGTGTGACGTGTGTGGGAAGAATTTGTCTAATAACAGTCATTTGTCGGATCACATCAAAATACATAAAGAGGAAAAATGTGACGTCTGTGGTAAGGTGTTTCCCAACCAAAAACGCCTGTCCGACATGTAAATAATGTAAAAGGGAGCATGTTGATACATGTCAGAATACATACAGGAGAGAAACCATTTAAATGTGATATCTGTGACAAAGAATTTACTTCAAAAATTCAACTTTGTAAACATGTTAAACTACATTCAGGAGGGAAACCATTTAAATATGATGTTTGTGGGAAGACATTTTCTTATAGAAGCTATCAGGTAAATCACGCCAGAATACATACTGGGGTGAAACCATTTAAATGTGACATATGTGGTAAGGATTTTACTTTCAAATCTAGTCTTTTGAAGCACGTTAAAAGACATACAGGAAAGAAACCATTTAAGTGTGAAGTCTGTGGAAAGATGTTTTATGAGAAGAATGTCCTATCACGTCACATCAAAGTACATACCGAAGAGAAGATTAAGTGTGATACGTGTGGTAAAGAGAAAAGTAAAAGTGACAAACTGTCTAAACATATCCAACCCATATAAGGCAAAAGAGAATTAAGTGCTGCGACATCGGAGGGCTGAAGTTGGTTGCGAGTTCCTAGTTCCTAGTTCCGTTTAATAAACGGAACTAGGAACCAGACCCGAGTTACGTTTAACTTAAACGGAACTAGGAACCAGACCCGAGTTCCGTTTAAGCTTATACGGAACTAGGAACCAGACCCGAGTTCCGTTTAACAAACATACTGGCCAACGAGCGGAGTTCCGTTTATTAGGATTCCTATCTCTAACTGCATGTTCAATTACCTATTATATACAGGAATCGAACTTAGAGCTTCCATGAATACATACAGGCCACAGGGACTTTCCCATCTCCCCTTAACTACAAGTTTCCTTAACGCGATCTGCCACCCCCTCAGACTCCAGGTTCCGTTTAACCTCAAAACGGAAGCTAGGAACGCAGACCCGGTTCACGTTTAAGGCTTTTAACGCGAACTAGGAAACCAGACCCGAGTTCTGTTTCAGCTTATACGGAACTGGAAAAGACCCGAGTTCCGTTTACAAACATACCTGGCCATATAGTGGGAGTTCCGTTTATAAGGATTTCTAAATCTTATACAGATATTCAAGATAAACATATGGTTAGGAATGGAATCTAGCTCGGATGAGATATTCTGGAAACGATACAACTTATAGCAATTTATCTCTATAAACACAGATTTTCCTTAGACGATCTGACACCCCGATGACAATCCTAGTCTCGGTTAACTTAACCGGGAACTAAGAACCAGGGACCATGAGTTTCGCGTTTAACACAAATACTATGGTCAAATGAGTCGAGTCTCCGTTTATTAGGATTTCTGCGATCGTATAAGATATTAAATCAAAATGATATAAAGGAATCTAGCTCTGAGCTTTCAGGAATGAATCACCACAAAAGCTCTAAGAAGATTTTATCTAATAACAGCGCTATTCAAGGACTCTGAGCACGTAGACCATTCGGTTTTTGCTTAAACGGAACTAAGGCGAAAGACTGGCTAGATATCCGTTTAAAGCAGCAAATGATTCTGGTCAAGCCAGCCGGATATCCGTTTATTAATAAGGTTGCTAGCATGTAATAGATGATGTTTAATTAGCGGCATTTATAATTTCTGAGTATCGAGACGTACACAGCTTTCCATGAATAACAACAACTTAATTAATCTTTTAGAGCGAATTTCTGTCGCGGGGTTTGACAACCTAGGACGCCCAGTTCGGTTTAACTAAACGGAATAGAACCGAACCACGAGTTTCCGTTTAAACACAAATACTGGTCCAACCGGAGTTTCATTTATTAGAAATAGTCTTACCGTCTAATGAAAGATGTTTAAAGTTTACATTGGTAATACAGGAATCGGACTTAAAGCTTCCATGAATAATACAACACAAGGATTTCTTCAACGGGTTTGACACCCTAGACCTGGTTCCGTTTGACGCTTAAACGGAACTAGGATAACAGACCCGGTGTTCCGTTTAAGGCTGCAAACAGAACTAGGAACCATATTCGGACCGTTCCCGTTATTTGATGGGAACTAGGAACTCAGACCGAGGTCAGTTTAGAGCCAGACGCTTGCATAGATGTGACCTTTTTAGATATTATTGTTTACAGGAAATTGTCTTTGCAAATTGTAGGGACCAATGTAATCAAAGGGTAATAAATCATTGCCAGTGTAGATTTCTTTGACACAAGTCGACAATACGAGACCTGTTCTGTTCTGTTTATATATATGCGGATATAGGAGCTGAGTTCCTAGTTCTGTTGTAAGCGATGTTGGCCTATACAGTTGCCTTTAAAGACTTTTAATGATATCCTGAATGCTTATAGTGCCACGTATTTCGCATACGGGTGCTTATACGTAATCAGGTTGTCGGTTTATCTGTCCCGTGCCGTCTGTACGTACCTTGCCGTCCGTCCGTTCCCGCCTGTCCTTTTTTAGTTCTTTTTTTGTTACCGAAGAAGTTTAAATTGCAGATGTAGGTTTTACGCTTAAGGTCCTTTGTTCCTGGCATATTAGGGGCAGTTTTGTGGGCCAATCGAGTCAATATGAATGGCTCGACAGAGAAACACCTTTGATTTTTGGTAGTTGAATATTGTATCGTGCTATTAAGCAACAAGGGAGTCTGGGTCTGAAAATTTCAGAAGGTTGGATCTCTCCCCTTAGTTCCTAGTTGCGTATAGAGGCCATTTTTGAACCGGGATCCTATGCTATCAAGAAACCCCCAAATGGGCATAACAACTCATCAAACAACATGTCAGAATGATTGGCCAAGAGGCGAGCCATTTTGGATTTTTAATATTTTATTGGTGATAAAAGCAGAGAAATATTCCTCTTTTCGTCAGACATAACATGCCATTCTTTGGTACGGCGCCAAGAATTCCTTTAATGATAATCTTGTCAACTTTTAGTACTGTCATCAATGCATTTCGGGGAATCAGAGCTTCGAATATTTACATTTTCATTGTTCAATATGTTAATCCTTTTTTCCTAATTGCGCAAAGGGCATCTTGAGCGGGGCCTCATTTGACGTGTCAGTTATTCTAGGTATTTTAACAGTTAACGATCTTCGGGGAACCTTTTAGGAACATTACTAGGCAGGAAAAACTCAATATAAGCGTAGAAACGGAGTCGAAAACCCTGCCCCAATTTCCGGTTTACAGATCATACGACTGGAATTAGACCGAGTTCTTTTAACCCAACGCGATATCAAATTCCATATTCAGTTTCACGTGTTGTTTACTGGGAGCCAAATGAGCTTTCGTTTATTATGATTCCCCACGGTGTTAGATAAGATGTTACTGGATATTTTCCGATGTGGGACAATATCGAGGGTGTTTATCTAACAATAGGAAAAGTGGTCATGGGCATTCATATCTTTAACTCGACTTATGAAGAAGAATTTGTTTCCTCATGCTCGCAACGCTTAAGTTAACCCTAGTTGGCACCTGCAAGTTTGGTCCACAAAGGTTCAATTAGCCCTGGTTATGCAGATACACGCGATAAGAGACCTGGCGTCCTGCTTTGTTCTGCTATAGTCTTTGAGTGTTGAACTCTGGAAACTTGGTGCAAGAACCAGGTAGTGTTCGGGCCTCCAAGGAGCACGCACACGATGGTAGAGGGCTGTTTGCGTCTGGCTCCATCCCAGAATGGGTCATTTAATTATCTTGAAGACTTGCTGGGGCCTGAACAGGGGACATTGAGAGGGATTGACTTCTTTGAGGGATGTTCATTAGTCTCCGTCATGTCAGACGTGGGTCGCTTCTGCTTGTTTTATTGAAGAGCAGATTCAGACGTTGAAGGGCCATTACCTCATACAGAGGGGTCAGGCACCAACGGTAGACCAAAAAAGAAGGGCTAGCAATTCTGCTCCCCACTGTTATTGCGACCGAAGTCCAAAGCCTATTTCAATGGTAACATTGGGGAAGGGGTAGGAAGAGGTACAGAACCGGATTCATTGGACAAGACGAAAAGTTCCTCGGTTCGTCTCTCAGCAGTCTTCAGATTCAAGTCCTCCTCTCGTAAATTAAGGGTTTGGGTAAGGCAGACAATTTTCTCCATCTGTGAAGCGTTCTCGATATTCCTGGTTTTTCATCTTCCTTTAGGAGATCGTTCATTCCACCTTCAGAGTCAATGGAAGGGATTAGAACTCACCCAGGACCCTTGGAGCCTTTTCTGTGTGGAAGGAGCGGTTTGGCATTCCCATACTTGCGGTATTCTTGCACTTTGGTGGTCAAAGGTATGTATTTTTTTCCCTCCTTCGGGGGGATCCGAGATGGCAGGTTTTCCATCCGGGAGGGAAGTAATGGACCATGCCTTTTTAAGGGGGGGCGGCCGAGAGGTGCCCTATTATGGACCGAACACCTCGGCTCTTTTCCAGAATAATTCTGATCCGCAAGAGGTTTGAGCTTGGGTGTCCCATCATACTGCTGGGCTGGTTGTAGTGTGATTTCTGCCACTCAAAAGGAAGACATGTTCACGAACTATGTCGACGAATTCCTAATGGATCCATCTAGTTCGGAAATCTTTGGGATCGGAACACCGCGTCTGGTCATTGAAACTTTTGCTTAGAGTTTGGCGTTATTTCCTTAAAGAGTATGAGGGTTCCCCTTCTTAAACATTGTCTTCCTTGGGGGAACCGTTTCCACGCGGGTTCATGGTATGCATTCCAACTTTGAAGAAATTCCGAGAAGGCTAGATGATATTCCTCTGACCTTCATCGGCTTGGCCCTCGTTGGTCCTCTAAATATTCTGTAATTATCTCAACTCAATGGGATTTGCTAGGTGGTGTACTCTTGAGGCAATTACCAATGTATATGTCAGGGGGTTTCGTTGTCGTCCATGCCATGTTTCCCACCGGTGAACATGTTCACGGATGCGTTCATGGAAGTGTTATGGGCTTACCTCACATCCATTGGCCAGTCGATGGAGTGGGTCCTGGGGTGCATGCAGAAGGGATGGATGGCTCTTCTGTTTTCTATGCAGACATTTTACGAAGATTCTGCATTCAATTGCGGTTTTTGAATGGGCTTACGGGACAACTCACAGTGGCTCGTTATCTGGAGGAGAAGGGGACAACCAGCTTCAGTCGCTTTGTGTCCTCGCTTATCATATTTCGGTATTATTCTATCTATAAGGAAATGCAGGTTAACATTTTAGTCAAGGCATCTTCCAGGGAACGCGCAAATGTTCTGGCGGATAATCTCGCAGGCGGCGCCAGCTGGTTATGACAGAACGGCATCTATATCCCTGTCCCTCGACCTTGGTTGCCCTCTGTTTTCAATAATCATTTGGTCAACCTTTGTCCCTCCGTGGCAAACGCAAATTGAGCTTGGTCCATGGACGCAGCGGTTCTACTAGAAGTTTTCCGGGAGGCATTATTGCCGCTTCTTTCGGATCGGCGCCACTTGGTTGCCTGCGTCAACCCTGTTTTCGGAGGGCTTTGTCGTTTTCTGGTGGCTTCGTCCTTTCTGGTTTCTCCTCACCAACAATGTTCTTTTTCGTTAAGGCATCGGGCCCCCAGACGTTTACTTCACGCTTGGACGTGGATTTCAGGAGTCCTAGCTTCAGACAGGCTTTCTTTCGGATATGTCAGCGTCGATCGCCGCGATCAATTAGGTCTTTTCTCCTCTGCCGCCTACCATGTCACGCTGGAAGATGCTTCTGTTGATGGCGTCAGGAGATTGATCCGGTCATGGGCTCTGCCAGCTGATTGCGTAGTTTCCTTCTCTGTCTTGGTTTTAAGGGAGCACAATCATGTACTATTGCAGGGGTATTCGCACAGGCTATTGCCAGTGTAACTTTTTTCCGGTTGGTAACCAGAGGTAGGGATCTTCCATTTTCCTTTGTCTGTCCTTTGATTCCTGGGGGGTTCAATCTGGACAGGCCTAACGTAAAGTAGTTAGCTCACAGTGGAACCTAGAACTCGTTTAGAGTCATAAATGGGGGCTTCGGCTTCTAATGGGCCTTTAGGAATCGGACTCCATCACAGTTTTTAAACTTTTAAAGACTGTCTTTTTTGCTTGCTGTTGCCTCAGGCCAAATGAGAAGTGGATATTTTTATGGCATTGTCTTTTCGCCCTTTCGCGTATTTTCTTGGGCAAGAGATAGAATGCTGCCATTACCCTTCTCACTGATTCTGAAATTTGGGGGCAAAGGAAATGGGAAACCGAGGTTTTTCGCCCGCATTTCCATAGAATTCCTTTCCTGTGAGTCTCTATTGAGTCTAGGGAGAATTTTATCGGATGCTTTGTTCCTGTCGGCGACTTAAAACAGGGTCAGCCAGGAATATCTCCTTCAGCCCATCTCCACATTGATTTGTCAGGTGATCAAGATTGCTTTATGGGAGCCGGGGTCTAATTGATCAATCTCTATTGCGGAATGCAGGTGCGGGCTCCAATGAGGTTTAGAACCTTGCGATCTCTTTTGGCCTCTCCCGCAATAGGTCCTTGTACCAGGACATGAATGGTCTTCTCCGGGTTTGGCGTGGTCAAGTCTACTTTCACCTCCGGTCTCTGGTCGCTTCCACTCTGATGGACTGTTTCTGTCTGTGGAACTGGTTTCTGCCTCAGTAGGACATTAAATGCATTTATGGTCTTTTAACCTTATGCGAGCAGGTTTCCACAAGTGCTGCAGGCTCTTTCCACGGAGAGGTATAATTCCGTTTTTAACGCTTTGGTTCATTCAACAATCTGTTTTATATCTCTGCCTGGGGGGCCTGTCCCTACAGTTTACCTTTGACTGGGCTGCCTGCGTTCGGGACTCGGCCATTACGGTATAGAGAGACAAATTCGCTATACTAAAGTTATAAGGTAGCGGGGTATTACTGGGAAAAAAAATTGAGGGTTTTTTCAATGTAAAACCAATTACTGATGTAAAACTAACAATGACTTTATGGGGTTCCACTCTTCTGTCCTCCCATGCCCTTTCTCTCAGTCCCATTTGGGCCTCGTGGCTACATAGGAGGTGTTAAGGAAGGGACATCATCTCTATATACTCTCGTCGAGTACGGAAAATAGACAGGTACGGCAGGGAGACGGGAATTCTCAAATATATGTTTTCAGGGGGCTATAAAAAATTGGTGTATGTAGTGGAATTTGAAATTCTAGAAGTTATAGTAAGTATTATATCATGAAAGTGGCTTAACATTGAAAAAACTCTAATTTCCTTTAATAAAAAGACTTCTTCTCTAAACTAAGCAATGATATATAAGAGACTCATATTGCAAAGGTAAGTATCTGTATGGGTGAGGATACAAAATTATAAAAAGGTGTGGCTTATCCCTTGGGGATCAATTTGGGTGTTATTTCAATTTGGTTTTATTTCCATATAACGACTTTTTTCTTGGAAATTAAGTATGGGATAGTACCCATCGTATTGCGATGTCAGCATCTTAAGGATTCAAAATTGTAAAAATGCTGGACTGACTCTCTACCACTAATTGGGATTAGCACTCATAATCGATGATATTGAAGACATCATTTATATGATGGAGATTTAAAATTCAGCAAATCGTGGAACCTGTTTTGCTATTTTCCAATTGTAAGAGTTTTGTGACAATTACTTCATAAAACAGGTGATTCTTTGATCTATTTGTTGACTCACGGGAAGGATATTCTTAACAAGATCAATAGGTACAGATTAAGCATGTATATATTCGAAGGCAGTTTTGTAAATGCTTGCAGTTTCGTATAAAATGCACATCAATTTAACAAGATTTAAAAATATCAGAAAAATATTAATTTGAAATACTCCTGCACAATAAAAATAAAAATAAATGGAGAAAAATAATCTGGAAATCTAAATATTTCGATGAACATTGTTAGATTTAAAAATTAAAATACAATCCTTTTACCATGGGGGATTAGATAAAGATATCTGTAAAAATGCGTATGTACTGGGATTAAACGGTCTAAGATCTGTTGCCAAAAGAATTCTCATTTAATTCCAAAAGAATTCCGGGTCTCATTCATAAACGCCGCACGTCGCGTTATCGCATAACTTCACTGGTCTTTGGACAGTTGAGCTAAATGAGTAAATGCTATGGCAAGCCAATTTAAATTTATTGAAGGAGCAAGGTCCATCTAGAATTTGATCGAATTATAAAGATATCATATATTATTATATTCCATATCAGGCCCTTCGGGTCAGATGGCTTTACAAATGTCTATGCAAGCGTGGGGTATACGGAACTCAGGTCTGGTTCCTAGTTCCGTATAATGTTTAAAACGGAACTCGGGTCTGGTTTCCTAGTTCCGTTTAAGTTAAACGGAACTGGGGGTTCCTAGGTGCCAGATCCGTTAAGGAACTTGTGATAAGGAGATTAATTCTGTGCTGTATTATTCATGGAAACTCTAAGTTCGATTCTGTATATAATAGGTAATGAACATGCAGTTTAGAGATAGGAATCCATAATAAACGGAACTCCGCTCGTTGGCCAGTAATGTTTGGTTAACGGACTCGGGTCTGGGTTCCTAGTTCCGTATAAGCTTAAACGAACTCGGTCCTGGTTCTAGTTCCGTTTAAGTTAAACGGAACTTTTTGGAGTCTAGGTGGTCAGATCCGTTTAAAGAAACTTGTGATAAGGAGATTAATTCCTGTGCTGGGGTATTGATTCATCAGAAGCTCTAAGTTTCGATTCCTGTATATAATAGGTAATTGAACATGCAGTTAGAGATAGGAATCCTAATAAACGGAACTCCGCTCGTTGGCCAGTATGTTTGTTAAACGGAACTCGGGTCTGGTTCCTAGTTCCGTTTAAGTTAAACGGAACTCGGGTCTGGTTCCTAGTTCCGTTTAAGTTAAACGGAACTCGGGTCTGGTTCCTAGTTCCGTTTATTAAACGGAACTAGGAACTCGCAACCAACTTCAGCCCTCCTGCGACATCTGTGGCAAGGGGTTTACAAGAAAAGCGGATTTAGAAAGACATATGAAAATTCATACAAGAAAGAAAGCAGCGGGTAAAAAGCCATTTAAGTGTAACATTTGTGAAAAGTGTTTTACAAGAGACAGCGATTTAACGAGACATACCAGACTCCATACAGGAGAGAAACCGTACAAGTGTGATTTCTGCAAAAGAACATTTTATGATAATTGTCGGCTAGCGAAACATGTACGAGAACATACAGGAGGAAGACAGTTTACGTGTGACATCTGTGACAAGACATTCTCAGTGAACTCCTCTCTACTGACACACTACAGGACACATACGGGAGAGAACCCATTTTCTTGTGATATCTGTGGAAAGGGGTTTTCGACCAATCCACTGGTATTACGGCATGCTAAAACCCATTCTGATGAGAACAAGTGTAACGTCTGTGATACGGGATTTACATCAAAGAATGCTTTGGTAAACCATGTCCGAAAACTACATTTAGGCGAGAGGCGGTTTAAATGCAATACCTGTGATAGGAGGTGGTCTTCTAGGAATGATCTTTCGAAACATATGCTGACACATACAGGAGAGAAACCATTTCAGTGTGACATTTGTAACAGGGGCTTCACAAGACGTTCTGACTTGGAGAGACATTTCAGGATGCATACAGGAGAGACGCCGTATAAATGTAACTTCTGTGGGAAGGAATATGCCCAGCAGGCTGGCCTAGCATATCACGGAAGAATGCACACTGGATAGGATGTATAGCAGTAGTGTGACTTCAGGCGCTATTCTGTGGAATGAGTTTTCTGATTATAAGTTTTGTGCCAAAAGACAATGATTTTTCAGCAGTTTTGACTATGTCTGCTTCAAAAATTAATATGCAAGTTGAAAGGTAACCAAAACTAACTGCATGCGCCAAAAGCAAAATAAATGATTTCATATTATTTCTGTGTTATTTAGACATATCTATACATGATTAAACACTAATTCAATCTTATTAAAATACAGATCCTTATTATCACTACGTTGGATAAGAGGCTATTGAACGGAGTGGTTATAAGGATCTGTGTTTTAATCAGATTGACACTAATTATTGTTCAAATGATGAGTAAAATGTTTATAATAGTCCTTTATTTTTATTATTATTGATGAAATGAAATGTAAAAGGTATTGTTATATAAAAGTATAAAAGTGTATTACACTTTTTAACAATCCATTTTAAGTAAGATAAATGTGCCACGTTATTCAGCAATAATTCAATGACAAAAACTATCTGTCACCGGAGGGATAGAAGCTCAAACTTATTTAAATACCGCTGCCATGGCAAAAACGCAATATTTTTCTTTATTTGAAATGTTCGAAATTGACATATTTTTTATGTTAATTCCAAATACATAAAACCAACACATTTTCAAATTTATTTTTTGAAGATTTCTGAAATTGTAAGAATATCATTTCTGTAGAATGACTCTAATAAGATAATGTATTTGTGATTCTTAATACAAATATTTCTAATTAGAATACTGATACATATAGATGTATTTATGACAGCAAATATAAATAGCTTAACCTTAGAAACATCTGCCAGATATATAGTTAATGTTGTGTAAATACATCTTCATGTTAATGAAAATAGCCGGAAATCATTGTCTGAATTGTAACTAAAATTAGTTAGTGTCTATTATTTCCGGTTATGACTGAAGCAAATATTGATACCAACGTTAACATGTCATGGTAAGATATGTTTGTTCTTTTTGAAATTATATCTTTTGTTATAATTTTTAAACTTTGATGTTGCCCCTGTTGACATACATAGTGTACATGTCACTGTCACACCAGTACACTGACGTAACTGTACTGTACAGATTCCATATTCAAATACATTGTGTACTACATGTACCTAGATCCAGTTCTATTTATTTTCGAACAGAAAAAATGGAATTGTTGAACTTGAAAAATTGCCATAGCCTGGTGAAATTATCTTCTTCACGTTTTCAAAAGTGAAATCACAGGCCATAGTGCTAGCAAACATGGATTCACTGATAGCTACAGTACCCATTTTACGGACTACGGATTTACAAGACTCACCTGACCATGCAGTGCTGGAACAGGTGAAGGTGGCATAAGGCCTTTTAGCGAATGGCATATCAAATTATGGAACGAGTTTGATAAATTTCAGATCATATTATCACGTTCTTATTATTCATACTACTGACAGAATGAAGTTAACTGAGTGTTCTATATATTTTTTTAAATAAGATGTTGCTACAATACGAACGATAGTGCAAAAATTTAGTAAATCATAAAATGTAATAAAATCATATACATTAGGCCTATATGTATTAACATGGAACTGATCTTTTCCAAATTATCATATTAGATGTATTATTCTTTCTTGATTTTGTGTTTGCATACCCTTTTCTATCATTTGTATAATTTATGTCATTATTAACAAACACGTTTTTGTGTGGTTATTTGTTTTTTTTTGTTTTTTGTTTTGTTTTTTGTTTTTGTTTTTATTAATTATTAATTACTATTACATTGTACTGAAAGAAAAAAAACTGAATAAATGGTAAATTGTAAAAAAATAGATAAATCAAAACTCGTTACATTACATGCACACATTGCAATATTTTTTTTTATAATATATAATAGCATAACATTCATACTTAACGTTCATATATACTTGATGCCTATATACATTATACAATACACGCCAGCTGGCTATGGGCCGACTCACAGCTTCAATCTTTAAAATTTGACAGCTTTATACATTAAACAAGACCACGACTACACCCTCCATAATTACATACTCCAACATGTAGACTAAAGTAACATTTAGGCCTACTAACTCTACAAAATACCTAAAAATGGGACATGCACATAAACAAGATCACCGTAAATGGAAACGGATTACAGTTTTTTAACGCAACTTAAAATTAATTCATCATATATAAAAGAAGACGCATACAAAGCATTAGTAAAACCCAAACTTGAATGCCCTTCTTTATGAGACCCCCAGCCTCCCATCTCAACACAAACCAAATTCAACTGATAGAAAAATACAACACAAGGCAGCCATGCAGTTGTAAGTATTGGCGTACGGTATTCCATAGAATACATCCATCTGTTTTGAATGATGCACTTGGAGCCGTTTCCCTTGTACTTAACAACAAATATCACGACATGCTAACCCAAGTTTCGTCACAGATCCACCAACTTACATTTATATATTACAGACACTCCGGTCTCCAAACAAGAACCATATTCTTCTGCACAATAATTCACGCCGTAGTACATCATGTACATGTAGCTGTCCAACACAATTCGGTACAGACACCAGCAGACCACAGAACCAGATACTCTCATCCATATGCTATCAGCCAAATCTCTGCTGCAAAGGACACATAAACACATCCCTTTCCCCACAAACAATAACTTATTTGAATTTCCTCCATGTAACAGCAGTACAATGCACCACACTTGAGGACTCCCAAGGCACATGCCATCTAGCCCTTGAAGTCACCATGTAACCACTAGTTAGTGTTTGTAACCACTAGTTAGTGTTTGCATTCTGTATTTTATTCTTAAAGGTACATGAACCTAAATAAACCATGTAAATTTGAGTAAGATACATATTTAAGACGTGTCAGATACATTAATAAGTAATGTAATTACTTCCACAATGCACTGCGCAAATTAAATGACCGTAAACAAAATGGTGGGTCGAAAACGTGGATGAAGTGAACACAAGCGAATTCCGATAGAAAACGGAGTACAACAAGAGTCAGTAATATAACGTGCGCGAGGGAAAGTAGGTAAAAATAAATGGATCGCTGAAATGCAAGAGACGGGAGCAACTTCACAATAAATACTTTCGTGACGTACATACACGTATGTGCAATTAAGTCAAGAACTTCCCTTCACGGTGCCCGTCCAATGAAAAGTTTCGTCTGACTTTTGACTTATCATCTTAGGTTAAGCACATATTGATTTATAACGAATGTTATTCTATTCCCGAACTATTCCCGAGGGAAAGGGCCATAGTAAAAGATTTAGTACGTCACATGACATTCATTATGACGTCATGTATTTGGTCGCGTGTTCATTCCCGGGGACTATACTTAACAATTAAAGGTTAGTTAGATTGCATTTATTGGAGATATAAATGCAATTTGGGTCTCCGATAAATAGAATAGCTGTTAGGGCGCTATTCTATTTATCTGCCACCCAGATTGCATTTATATCTCCAATAAATGCAATCTAACTATCCTTTAATTGTTATATTTACATTTTACTTTCTGTTTTCAAAACAAAACATGATTTAGATGCGAGTGAACATTTGAATTTCCCGTTTTAGCCATTTAACCTCAACAGCTAAGTTCAATGAGATAAAAATAGCCCCTATAGAAAATGAAAAGACAACAAAGTTTCAATGTTTTTCAGTTGCTTTTCAGTTTACATTCAATTATCCAAAAATTCAAAAGATTTTTTTTATAGATTCATAACCAATCTGGTTCATTCAACTACAATGTCAATTTTCCCGCGCGGTCTAACATTGTGTCAGTAAACAATGCATGACACGTATACATTTATATAGATATTATAACACCAAAGCTAGGCTGCATTTATTGGCTCATAATGCAGATCATGATTGTCATTAGAGTAATTGGAGTCGCTGTGGCAAAATGTAAATATTTTAGTATAGTTCCCGTAGTCAGATATAGTCTCTCGTAGTCAAGAAGGACAGAGAACTGTCGCAAAATAGACCATTGCTGTTATCTAATCGCATTCTTAGTAATTATCATGTGATGTACTAATAAAAAATATCGCTTATGCTTCATATGTTAAAATGTGGAAAACTAGTATTTCTAGTATGTCGTGTCAGCAAGTTTGTTGTTCATTACAACATCGCTTTCAACCAGCTTTCGTTTTGTGTTGCAAAAATAGAATGTGACGGTCTATTTTTATCAATTTTGAGATATGTATTCCCCACGTTTTCCTGTCGTTAATTAACACAAAAATAACACAAAATAACTCATTTTGCCTTTGGTGCAATCCTGATTTCAATCCATATAAAACATAGTGCAACAGATTTTTTCTCAATTAATTCTTTTTTAAATTTTCATCTTGAAGTGGATTTAGAAGCTCACCATTTTTAGGTCATCTGACCTTTAGCCATCATGCTTCGTCCGTCGTCGTGCGCCGTCCGCCGTCCGTAAACTTTTCACATTTCAATCTTCTTCTCAAGTTTGACCACTGGGATTGAGCTGAAACTTACCTGAAATGATCCTGAGATGGTCCTGACTAAGTTTTGTTATTTTTCGGGTCAGTCCGAAATCCAAGATGGCCGCCACAGCCGCCATCTTGAAAATCTATTTTGAACCTCTTCTTAAGTTCTGCCGGTGCAATTTGGCTGAAACTTGCATGAAATGATCCTGAGATGGTCCCGAAAAAGTGTTGTTATTTTTTGGGTCAGTCCGAAATCCAAGATGGTCGCCACATCCGCCATCTTGAAAACACAATTTGAACTTCTTCTTAAGTTCTGCCGGTGCAATTTGGCTGAAACTTGCATGAAATGATCCTGACATGGTCCCGAAAAAGTTTTGTTATTTTTCGGGTCGATCCGAAATCCAAGATGTCCGCCACAGCCGCCATCTTGAAAACACATTTTGAACTTCTTCTCAAGTTCTACCGGTGCGATTTGGCTGAAACTTGCATGAAATGATTCTGACATGGTCCCGACAAAGTGTTGTTATTTTTCGGGTAGATCCGAAATCCAGGATGGCCGTCATCTTGAAAACAGATTTTGAACTTTTTCTCAAGTTCTACTGGTGCGATTTGGCTGAAACTTGGATGAAATGCTCCTGACATGGTCACGACATAGTGTTGTTATTTTTGGGGTCGATCCGAAATCCAAGATGGCCGCCACAGTCGCCATCTTGAAAACCTACTCAAGTTCTACCGGTGCGATTTGGCTGAAACTTGCATGGAATGATCCTGACATGGTCCCGACAAAGTGTTGTTATTTTTGGGGTCGATCAGAAATCCAAGATGGCCGCCACAGCCGCCATCTTGAAAATACATTTTGAACTTCTTTCCTTGGGCCTCTTGTTTGAAATAAAATTCCTTGAAAGAAATTGAAAATCCTGACATAGTCCTGACAAAGTGACACCATATATAATTATTTTACTATTGCCAAGGTAGTCAGATGACCGTTTAAGGCCCTTTGGGCCTCTTGTTAATGGTGGTAATGGAGTAAAGTAAATAACTTTTGTTACTGTAGACAAATACTTAATCGTCTGATCCTATTTTTGATAGAAAAAAAAATACCATTTATCAGCGGTGGAGCATCTTTAATGGTATGCTGGTGCTTTTATGGATCTTAATCATTATATTTATGCATCCATATTCACATATTGTATGTTTTACAACAATTTTTTGAGTGAAAATTTCAAAATTACATAATATTAGATAACTGATTGTCACTGATTGAACTATATTGTTTTTGTACAGAAAGACCAAAAGACGAATGCAGGACCAGACACCGACCACGCGTAATGCCACACAGAGGAAGTGACGTACATATTTACCAGTTTAGCTGCTGTAGTTACACAAGACAGACGTCCAGCGGGAGCAGTATGGCCGATCAGATCCCTGTCAATAATAACACCAAAGTGATATGTGACATCTGTGGAAAGCAGTTCACCGAGAACCATCGTCTGTTGAGACATATGATAATGCACAGAAAGATGTCGTCTCTATGTGATATTTGTGGGCTCCAGTTTTCCCACAACACTCATCTTTCGAAACACTTGAAAACACACAAAGTGGGGAAGCCATTTCAGTGTGACGTATGTGGGAAGAATTGTTTTAATAACAGTTACCTGTCCGATCACATAAAGAAACATACAGGAGAGAAATCATTTAAATGTGACGTCTGCTATAAGGAATTTTATAGGAACAGCCATGTTATTGAACATATCAAGTCAGTACATAAGGGAGAGAAACCATTCAAGTGTGACATTTGTGAAAAACAGTTTCCTTTTCGGAGATTTCTTTCGTATCATATTAGTAGATGCCATTCTGGAGAAAAAACATTCAGGTGTGAAATATGTGAGTATCAATTTTCGACGGAAGTGGACCTTAAACGTCATTTAAGGAAACATAAAAAACAAACGTCATTTAAATGTGATGTCTGTCGTAAAAGTTTTTCTCGTATTGGTAACCTGTCTCTCCATATCAGGACGGTACATAACGGAGAGGAGCTTTACAAGTGTGACATATGTGGGAGAAACTTTCCACACAAGACCAGTTTATTGACACATTTGCAGAGGCATTCAAAAGACAAAACGTTTACCTGCAACGTATGTGGAAAGGAGTTTTATGTAAAACAAGACATGTTGACACATGCTAAGATACATTCAGGAGCAAAACCATTTAAATGCGATGTTTGCGGTGGTCTGTTTACAATGAAAACGAGTCTGATGAATCATATCAAAATACATACAGGAGAGAAACCATTTAAATGTGACGAATGTGGGATGGAGTTTTTAAGACGTGCAAGTCTGATAATACATATTAGGACACATACCGGAGAGAAACCATTTAAATGTGACATCTGCGAGAAAACTTTTTCTCAAAAAACTCATTTGACGACACACATTAAAATACATAAAGGGGCCATTTAAAGTGTGCATTTCATGGTAGGACGTTTCCCTAATATTACTTGGAGCCTGCTATGTTACATCGAAATATTCACTAGATACAAATGTCAGCTGTGGTATACATAAGCAACAATTCGTCAAAATATCTCAATAACCCATGCAGATTTGGACTTCCGTGGGTTATCTTAATTTTACACTATGTTTCCGGCGGTCACGGCAGTCCTGTTTCAGGCCACCGTGGTGACCACGTGACAACGTGAGACAACGTAGGATGACATGATAGACAAACATGAGCGGCCGTGATTACCGTGGATGCCGTACCAATTATTTATTAATGCTAGGTTTACACTATGTTCCCGGCGATCACGGTAGCCCCGTTTGCCCGAAACGTGGTGCGCCGTGGAATTTTGGCTATTTTTGTCTCTGTATTCAAGTTGAGCTAGGTCTTGTGAAGTTTTGCCACGGTCTTTTACGGATTACGTCATGGACCGTGGATATACGGGAAAGTGCTGTTCCGGGAGGTTAAAGGTACACTACGGCTTTAGCACGGTCTATCAAGGATACCACTACGTTCTCACTAGGCCTGTTACGATCTGATGAGGTCTGCTACGTTTTACACGTTTTGATCAAGCTCCGATACGTTTTTCACGGTCCGCCAAGGCTTACTAGGGATGAAAGTCTGATACCGGGATTTTTTTGAAGCAAATGAAACAATATTTATTGCCGAAAATGTCATTTCAAACACATTTTAATTACAAATTATATTTGGTATGAATATATAATTATTATAGCCAAGTGTTTTTACGCCATTTTTTTCTGTAATGGTTAATCACTTAATCTGTCTTTTGCAATAATAGCTTTTGTATAATTTGATGGTTTTAATGTGTTTGATAATGACTATTTCTATTTAATAATACAAATAATCCATGAAGTAGCAAATATGTACCAGGCCAGGCAATGATACTTCATCAGATATTGGTTGCAACGTAAGACCGTAATAAGACGTAACACGCCGTATCACGTCGGGCTTTCAATCGCTACAAGCCGTGATGTGCCTTGACAGAACGTATCGAAACGGTTATCATCCACCTTGGCTTGCCGTCAAAACCTTGACAAACCTTGACAAAACGGCACAAAACGTGCAGCCAATCTGCATCAACCGTGATAAAACGTGGAAAAAACGCAACAGAACGTCACAAAACTTGAAATCACCGTTAGATTCCGGGAAACGTGCTTGCTGCCCGTTCCACCACGGACCGTCTGGAAGTTTTGTTACGGCCTCGCACGCATTGTTACGTTTTGTTACGTCAATCCCGTTTTATGACGTCCTGTGGCGTTTACCATCTGTACCGTGACTGCCGTGGCAAATTTTTTGACAGTTTAAAAATCTAGCACGGCATCCACGGTAATCACGACCGCTCACGTTTGTCTATCACGTCCTTCTGCGTTGTCTCAAGTTGTCTCGCGGTCACCACGTTTTGTCCACGGTGGCCCGAAACGGGGCTGCCGTGGCCGCCGGGAACATAGTGTAAACCTAGCATAAACTATCACAAAAAATTGCCACGGCAGTCACGGTACAGATGGTGAACGTAACAGGACGTAATCAAACGGGATTGACGCAACCAAACGTAACAGTGCCGAGTGCGTACGAGGCTGTAACAGAACTTGCAGACGGTCCGTGATGATGGAACGTGCATCAAGCACGTTCCCCGGCATCTCACGGTGCTTTCAAGTTTTGCAACGTTCTGTTGCATTTTCCGCATTTTATTTCGGTTAATGCAGATTGGCTACACGCTTTGTCCCGTTTTGTTCAGGTTTGTCACGGTTTCCACGGCTAGCCAAGGTCGATGATAGCCGTTTCGAAGCGTTTTGTAAAGGTACATCGCGGTTAAATGCCCGACGCGCTACGTCCTATTACGGCCTTATTGACGACAATATATGACGGAGTATCGTTTCCTGGCTTGGTGCATATGTGATAATTCTTGGAATTACTTGTATAAATGAATAGAAATAGTCATTATCAAGCATATTTTAACCATCAAATTGTACTAAAGCTAATATTACAAAAAGCAAATTAAGTAAGAACCATTACAGAACAAATTGTTGTGCATAGAAACACTTGGCCATATTAACTTTTGATGTCCTTAGTGACGATTTTATTGCGATTCTCAATCTTGATGCTGATGTTGAGCATTCAACAATGAACAACACCATTGTGAACTATATAATGTATCCATATCTAACAGCAGAATCAAAATAACCCCACTTGCACGATGTTTTGGTGCATTAATAGTAAAAATCAGAAAAAATAGTTGTTTTAGGCCCAACAGAAAATAATTCAAATAGAAACAGATCTGAAATAATGTCACATGGATTGGGTTTTTTATTGCAACGACGAACACTGATAAATTGTCTTAGACAACGGTAACTTAACTGCTGAGCAGCTTCCTGTGTTACTTAGATGCTACGCAGCACATTAAATATAAATTAATTATATTTTTATGCCAAATATAGCATAGATTTTTTTCTTTTAACACATTTTGTAATCCAAATATGTTAAATGAAATTTTCGACAATAGATATTCTGAATATTCAATTTCTACTTTTATGCTCTGGGCATAAACCTGCCCCAAAGAAGCCCGGCAATTCTAGTTAGCCTTGGAGGACCGTGAAAGAGGTAAGAGCTTTATCAAAACATACAAAACGTATAGACCTCATCAGATCGTAACGGGCCTAGACCAAGCGATGATACTCCATATATTGCTTGCAACGTAAGACCGTAATTGGGCGCAACACGTCGTAGCACGTCGGACTTTCAACCGCTACAAGCCGTGATGTGCCTTGACAGAACGCATCGAAACGGCTACCATCCACCTTGGCTTGCCGAGATAATCGTGCCAAACCTGGATAAAACGGGACAAAACGTGCAGCTAATCTGCATCAACCGTGATAGAACGTGGAAAAAAACCGCAACAGAACTTTACAAAACTTGAAAGCACCGTGAGTTGACGGGAAACGTGCTTGCTGCCCGTTCCATCACGGACCGTCTGCAAGTTCTGTTACGGCTCCGTACGCACTGTTAAGTTTTGTTGCGTTAATTCCGTTTTATTACGTCGTGTTTAGTTTACCATCGGTACTGTGACTGTCGTGGCATTTTTAGCTCACCTGGCCCGAGCTTATGTCATGGCGCGGCGTCCGTCGTCCTTCGTCCGTCCGTCCGTCTGTCCGTCAACATTTCCTTTAAATCGCTACTAGTCATAGAGTTCTGCATAGATTGTAACCAAATTTGGCCACAAACATACTTGGGGGAGGGGAACAGAACTTGTATAAATTTTGGCTCTGACCCCCCGGGGCAGGAGGGGCGGGGCCCAATAGGGAAAATAGAGGTAAATCCTTTAAATCACTACTTGTCCTAGAGTTGTGCATGGATTGTAACCAAATTGGGCCACAAACTTCCTCGGGGGAAGGGAACAGAACTTGTATAAATTTTGGCTCTCACACCCCGGGGGCAGGAGAGTTGGGGCCCAATAGGGGAAATAGAATGAAATTCTATAAATCGCTACTGGTCATAGAGTTCTGCATGGAATGTGACCAAATTTGGCCATAAACATCCTTAGGGGAAGGGGACAGAACTTGTATAAATTTTGGCTCTGATCCCTCGGGGGCTGGAGGGGCGGGGCCCAATAGGGGGAATAGAGATAAATCCTTTAAATTGCTACTAGTCATAGAGTTCTGCATGGATTGTAACCAAATTTGGCCACAAACATACTTGGGGGTAGGGAAACAGAATTTGTATAAATTTTGACTCTGGCCCCCCGAGGGCTGGAGGGGTGGGGCCCAATAGGGGAAATAGAGGTAAATTCTTTAAATCGCTACTAGTCATAGAGTTCTGCATGGAATGTAATCAAATTTGGCCAGAAGTATCCTTGGGAGAATAAGAACTGAGTTTGTATAAATTTTGGCTCTGGTCCCCGGGGGCAGGAGGGACGGAGACCAATAGGGGAATTATAGGTAAATCCTATAAATCGGTTCTTGTCCTAGAGTTGTGCATGGATTGTAACCAAATTGGGCCACAAACTTCCTCGGGGGAAGGGAACAGAACTTGTATAAATTTTGGCTCTCACACCCCGGGGGCAGGAGAGTTGGGGCCCAATAGGGGAAATAGAATGAAATTCTATAAATCGCTACTGGTCATAGAGTTCTGCATGGAATGTAACCAAATTTGGCCACAGACATCCTTTGTGGAAGGGGAACAGAACTTGTATAAATTTTGGCTCTGGCCCCCTGGGGGCAGGACGGGTGGGGCCCAATAGGGAAAATAGAGGTAAATCCCATAAATCGCTACTTGTCCTAGAGTTTTGCTTAGATGGTGTCCAAATTTGGCCATAAACATCCTTGGGGGAAGGGGAACAGAACTTGTATAAATTTTGGCTCTGACCCCCAGGGGGCAGGAGGGGTGGGACCCAATAGGGGATTTAGAGGTTAATATTAAAATTCCTTCAGAAAAGAAACAATGAACTTGTATTCAGAACATTACTTTACATTACAAACCAGGTGAGCTATACAGGTCCTCATGGCCTCTTGTTTATTGACAGTTTAAAAATCTGGCACAGCATCCACGGTAATCACGGCCGCTCACGTTTGTCTATCACGTCCTCCTGCGTTGTCTCGCGTTGTGTCGTGGTCACCACGTTCTGTCCACGGTGGCCTGAAACGGGGCTGCGTTACCGGCGGGAACATAGGGTAAACCTAGCATTAGGGAATTTGTACCAGAAATTCAAGAAACCGTTGAGAGATGAAACACATTGAAATGAGTTAACTCAGAATGTTAAAGCAATGGATATACGGCATGCGAATTGTTAAGGCAATATTTATGATGCGTGTACGTAACAATGATTTGAAGAAAATTGATGGGAAGAGTGATCATTCGACTTATTTTGAAATTATGTCATTTAGGTAATGCTTTTTTTAGTTGACTTCCAACCATAGTAAACTTAAAGTTAATAAATGATAAAAAAAGGTTGTGTTATGTACAGTATTTTTAAAAGTATAGTTAAGTATATATATTGTTGTCTATGGGTTTCTGTTCCTCTTTATTTCCCAATTATCCATTCAACCAATCTGACCGACAGCACTAGGGAATCTATAACATCTTCTGATTTATTTGATAATTAATGTTGTTCATCCTGATATCACAGGTTCTACTTTCCAAAATCAAACACACTACTTTATTAGAACTAAAGACTTGACATGTGATCAGCATCGATTTTGGTAATGTGACGTCATACTATTGTCGCTATTTCTAATGTCAAGTCTAGCGCTGTAACATGGTCCGACTCAAATTTTACATTGATTCATAATTTTTATTTCGCTTTTGACGATACATGTGTTAGATTTAGGTGAGACTACGGTGTTGCTTTTTCGGAATTTGATCAAGATGCTCTTTGTATCGGTGAGAAGACGTGGGCAAAGATACTAGTAGTATAACTGTCAAACGGATTCCTTCTCCAGACTAGCTCCTTACTGACCACAGGTAATGCTGCAGAAGGCAAATAGATGATTGCTGAAATGTACACGTCATTAAATGTTTTTTATTGGGAGACTTTGTAATGAACTCAATGCAGTTGCGTTCGGAATGTGTCAATATCATGAGACAAGCAAAAGCCCCTAAATCTAATATATCCCCACACAAATCACAAACCTCTTGGATATCTGTCGACCACCTAAGATAATGCCGGAATCAACCCCTCAACCACATCTTGTTTGATGAATCTATTAGCTGGAATTTTGGTTTCGCTCAAGTTTGTCCATGTCTGATATCCTGTGTGGACCCCAGACGTTGACCCCGTATTCAATAATTAACTTTCAACCTTACCACATCATTGTAAGATGTTATCCTAAATACCGTATATTTGCAATGTTCCAAGTTTCTACGATGGAAAGCTAGAGCAGACTGTGACGTTTTAGTTTATATGAGTGGTCTATCTCGGGTTTGATGAAATATGTAACCCGACGCAGGGGTTGTCAAATACTTTTTTCAGTTAATGGTTGTGACGAGTAGAGTATTTTTATGTTTTGTTGAATGACATTCTCCACTTCTTTGTATATGTACTTTCCTGTAGATTCTCCAGGTTTTGTCTGTGAAATATATAATGGTACAATACAGAAGACAGTCACTGGCAAAAGCGGATGTTCAATGCTATACTGTCGTTCTAATTAGAAACTTGAGCACGTGTCGGAGGACCTGTTCAGTGTGCTACCTATAACAGAAGCATGGGCAGATCACAGAGATAAGTTATCAATGCGTTACTAGAATCAGCCACTCAAACAATCGGTACAAACTCCACATTGTTCTTCACGGGCATCGAATCGGCATGATTGACATTCCAAGGACTCCACGTAGTTGCGTTCGGATTATTGCGATATCATGAAACGGACAAAACCTGTGTATAAGGGTGATTTCTACTAACATACTGCGGGACAGCAATGAGTCCCATAGTGCCCAATTTGTTCATGGAACAGTTTTAACATCATCAGATGGAGGGCAGTTGAAATTGCCTTTCGTTCTCGATCCGTCGTCCGTCCGTCCGTCCGTCCGTCCGTCCGTCCGTTAACAATTATTGTTACCGCTATTTCTCAGATGTACAGAAGGGATTTGTCTCAAATTTCATATGTAGGTTTCACTAGGGCTCTAGTTGTGGATACTACATTTTGAGACCGATCGATCAACAAGATGACCGACCGGCAGCCATATTGGATTTTGGTAGATGAAGTATGAAAAGAAGAGAAAAGATCCCTAATTAACTGGTTGGCGCCAAGATCCATCTAGGATATCTTGTTTATCGTATGCATTGACCTCATTTATCAAGTGACCCCGATACTTTGATATTTACATATCTATGACACCTTTAGCATTTTAAACTATGTCGAGTGTAGCGGGAAACATATATATTTAAGCAATATTCTCAATATATTATGGGGTAATGAAGTCATAGACAAAAAAAAAACGAAAAAAAAAATCCGCAGGAACATTCTTCATAGACGCTTCATCATAACCCCAAAAGATATTGAGAATAATGCTTATAGTTTAATTCAGATAACTCAATCAGGTACTTATTAGGCATAAATTTCTTACTTTTACAATAAAACAAACTGAGTTATGGCGCAGTGATGTATTATCCAATAATTCATTTTAGCCAATGACTTAAAATTCCCCGCTTAAACCTTTATGTATAGATATACCTGACGTACAATTCTTTCGGTCTATGGAAAAATAACCTCAAAGATCTAACAAATAGAAATGAGTGTAACATATGGAATTAAATTAAGTATATATGTTTCTGAATGTAAAAGGTAGTATCACAAAAAATTGTGTAACTGCCACGTGCATCCAACCATCATATTCATTACAGAGAGCATACAGGATGATAAGATTCCAGTTCTTGACACCCTCATTACCAGGCAGGACGATGCCAACATCACGTCTACCGAAACCCTACTCACACTGACCAGTACCTGCAATATGACAGCTACCTGCAATATGACAGCTACTAGCCCCTTAAGCAATATAGAGTTATTAGAACCCCTTATTCATCGAGCGAACACTATTTGTTCCTCTGTTGATAGCCTTGTGCTTGAGTAAGATTGGTTACATGAAGCAGATACTGAACATATCTGGTTACAGCAAATAGACTTGGAACAGACATAGTAGCAACAAGGATACCCCATCCATGTAGCAACAGGTAGCACCAGACCAAAGCTTACATCACCTGAGACAGAAGCCGCATCTGATGTGGAGCTTGCCTGGATTGATACAGAGCCGCATCTGATGTGGAGTTTGCCCCGAATGAGACAGAAACCGCATCTGATGTGGAGCTTGCCGGGAATGAGTCAAAAGCCGCATCTGATGTGGAGCTTGCCTGGATTGAAACAGTTGCCGCATCTGATGTGGAGCTTGCCCCGAATGAGACAGAAGCCGCACCTGATGTGGAGCTTGCCCCGAATGAGACAGACGCCACATCTGATATGGAGCTTGCCCCGAATAAGACAGAAGCCGCATCGAATGCGGAGCTTGCCTGGATTGATACAGAAGCCGCATCTGATGTAGCGTTTGCCTGGAATGAGACAGAAGCCGCACCTGATGTGGAGCTTGCCCCGAATGAGACAGAAGCCGCATCTGATGTGGAGCTTGCCTGGAATGAGACAGAAGCCGCATCTGATGTGGAGCTTGCCTGGAATGAGACAGAAGCCACATCTGATGTGGAGCTTGCCCTGAATGAGACAGAAGCCGCATCTGATGTGGAACTTGTCTGGAATGAGACAGAAGCCACATCTGATGTGGAGCTTGCCCCGAATGAGACAGAAGCCACATCTGATGTGGAGCTTGCCCCGAATGAGACAGAAGCCGAATCTGATGTGGAGCTTGCCCGGAATGAGACAGAAGCCGCATCTGATGTAGCGTTTGCCTGGAATGAGACAGTAGCCGCATCGGATGTGGCGTTTGCCAGGAATAAGACAGAAGCCGCATCTGATGTGGAACTTGCCCCGAATGAGACTGAAGCCGCAGCTGATGTTGAGCTTGCCCCGAATGAGACTGAAGCCGCATCTGATGTGGAGCTTGCCTGGATTGATACAGAAGCCGCATCTGATGTGGAGCTTGCACGAAATGAGACAGAAGTCGCATCTGATGTGGAGCTTGCCCAAAATGAGAGAGAAGCCGCATCTGATGTGGCGTTTGCCTGGAATAAGACAAAAGCCGCACCTGATGTGGAGCTTGCCCCGAATGAGACAGAAACCGCATCTGATGTGGAGCTTGCCTGGAATGAGACAGAAGCCGCATCTGATGTGGAACTTGCCCCGAATTAGACTGAAGCCGCAGCTGATGTTGAGCGTGCCCGAATTAATACAGAAGCCGCATCTGATATGGAGCTTGCACGGAATGAGACAGAAGTCGCATCTGATGTGAAGCTTGCCCGGAATGATACAGAAGCCGCATCTGATGTGGAGCTTGCCCAAAATGAGACAGAAGCCGCATCTGATGTGGAGCTTTCCTGGATTGATACAGAAGCCGCATCTGATGTGGCGTTTGCCCGGAATAAGATAGAAGCTGCATCTGATGTGGAGCTTGCATGGATTAATACAGAAGCTGCATCTGATGTGGCGTTTGCTCGAATTGATACAGAAGCCGCATCTGATGTGGACCTTGCACGGAATGAGACAGAAGCCGCATCTGATGTGGAGCTTGCCTGGATTGATACAGAAGCCGCATCTGTTGTGGACCTTGCCCCCAATGAGACAGAAGCCGCATCTGATGTGGAGCTTTCCTGGATTGACACAGAAGCCGCATCTGATGTGGCGTTTGCCCGGAATGAGACAGAAGCTGCATCTGATGTGGAGCTTGCCTGGATTGATACAGAAGCCGCATCTGATGTGGCGCTTGCACGGAATGAGACAGAAGCCGCATCTGATGTGGAGCTTGCCTGGATTGATACAGAAGCCGCATCTGATGTGGACCTTGCCCCTAATGAGACAGAAGCCGCATCTGATGTGGAGCTTTCCTGGATTGATACAGAAGCCGCATCTGATGTGGCGTTTGCCCGGAATGAGACAGAAGCTGCATCTGATGTGGAGCTTGCCTGGATTGATACAGAAGCCGCATCTGATGTGGAGCTTGCCCCGAATGAGACTTAAGCTGCACCTGATGTGGAGTTTGCCCCGAATGAGACAGAAGCCACATCTGATGTGGAGCTTGTACGGAATGAGTCAGAAGCCGCATTTGACGTTGAGCTTGCCCCCAATGAGACAGAAGCCGCATCTGATGTGGAACTTGCCTGGATTGATACAAATAGCCGCATCTGATGTGGAGCTTGTACGGAATGAGTCAGAAGCCGCATTTGACGTTGAGCTTGCCCCCAATGAGACAGAAGCCGCATCTGATGTGGAACTTGCCTGGATTGATACAAATAGCCGCATCTGATGTGGAGCTTGCCCCGAATGAGACTGAAGCCGCATCTCGTGTGGAGCTTGCCACGAATGAGACAGAAGCCACATCTGATGTGGAGCTTGCCCCGAATGAGGCAGAATCCGCATCTGATGTGGAGCTTGCCCCGAATGAGACAGAAGCCACATCTGTGGTTGAGATTGCCCGGATTGAGTCAGAAGCTGCATCTGATGTGGAGCTTGCCTGGATTGATACAGAAGCCGCACCTGATGTGGAGCTTGCCCCGAATGAGACAGAAGCCGCATTCGATGTGGAGCTAGCCCCGAATGAGACAGAAGCCGCATCTGATGTGGAGCTTGCCCCCAATGAGACAGAAGACGCATCTGATGTGGAGCTTGCCTGGATTGATACAGAAGCCGCATCTGATGTGGCGTTTGCCCGGAATGAGACAGAAGCTGCATCTGATGTGGAGCTTGCCTGGATTGATACAGAAGCCGCATCTGATGTGGAGCTTGCCTCGAATGAGACTGAAGCTGCACCTGATGTGGAGCTTGCCCCGAATGAGTCAGAAGCCGCATCTGATGTGGAGCTTGCACGGAATGAGTCAGAAGCCGCATCTGATGTTGAACTTGCCTGGAATGAGTCAGAAGCCGCATCTGATGTTGAGCTTGCCCCCAATGAGACAGAAGCCGCATCTGATGTGGAACTTGCCTGGATTGATACAAATAGCCGCATCTGATGTGGAGCTTGCCCCAAATGAGACTGAAGCCGCATCTGGTGTGGAGCTTGCCACGAATGAGACAGAAGCCGCATCTGATGTGGAGCTTGCCGCGAATGAGGCAGAAGCCATATCTGATGTGGAGCTTGCCCCGAATGAGACAGAAGCCGCATCTGTGGTGGAGATTGCCCGGATTGAGTCAGAAGCCGCATCTGATTTGGAGCTTGCCTGGATTGATACAGAAGCCGCGCCTGATGTGGAGCTTGCCCCGAATGAGACAGAAGCCGCATCCGATGTGGAGCTAGCCCCGAATGAGACAGAAACCGCATCTGTGGTGGAGCTTGCCCGAATTAATACAGAAGCCGCATCTGATGTGGAGCTTGCCTTGAATGACACAGAAGCCACATCTGTTGTGGAGCTTGCCTGGAATGAGACAGAAGCCGCATCTGATATGGAGCTTGCCTGGATTGATACAGAAGCCGCATCTGATGTGGCGTTTGCTCGGAATGAGACAGAAGCCGCATCTGATGTGGAGCTTGCCTGGATTGATACAGAAGCCGTATCTGATGTGGACCTTGCCCCCAATGAGACAGAAGCCGCATCTTATGTGGAGCTTTCCTGGATTGATACAGAAGCCGCATCTGATGTGGCGTTTGCCCGGAATGAGACAGAAGCTGCATCTGATGTGGAGCTTGCCTGGATTGATACAGAAGCCGCATCTGATGTGGAGCTTGCCCCGAATGAGACTGAAGCTGCACCTGATGTGGAGTTTGCCCCGAATGAGACAGAAGCCACATCTGATGTGGAGCTTGTACGGAATGAGTCAGAAGCCGCATCTGATGTTGAGCTTGCCCCAATGAGACAGAAGCCGCATCTGATGTGGAACTTGCCTGGATTGATACAAATAGCCGCATCTGATGTGGAGCTTGCCCCGAATGAGACTGAAGCCGCATCTCGGGTGGATCTTGCCACGAATGAGACAGAAGCCACATCTGATGTGGAGCTTGCCCCGAATGAGGCAGAAGCCGCATCTGATGTGGAGCTTGCCCCGAATGAGACAGAAGCCGCATCTATGGTGGAGATTGCCCGGATTGAGTCAGAAGCCGCATCTGATGTGGAGCTTGCCTGGATTGATACAGAAGCCGCACCTGATGTGGAACTTGCCCAGAATGAGACAGAAGCCGCATCTGATGTGGCGTTTGCCCGGAATGAGACAGAAGCTGCATCTGATGTGGAGCTTGCCTGGATTGATACAGAAGCCGCATCTGATGTGGAGCTTGCCTCGAATGAGACTGAAGCTGCACCTGATGTGGAGCTTGCCCCGAATGAGTCAGAAGCCGCATCTGATGTGGAACTTGCCTTGAATGAGTCAGAAGCCGCATCTGATGTTGAGCTTGCCCCCAATGAGACAGAAGCCGCATCTGATGTGGAACTTGCCTGGATTGATACAAATAGCCGCATCTGATGTGGAGCTTGCCCCGAATGAGACTGAAGCCGCATCTCGTGTGGAGCTTGCCACGAATGAGACAGAAGCCGCATCTGATGTGGAGCTTGCCCCGAATGAGGCAGAAGCCATATCTGATGTGGAGCTTACCCCGAATGAGACAGAAGCCGCATCTGTGGTGGAGATTGCCCGGATTGAGTCAGAAGCCGCATCTGATTTGGAGCTTGCCTGGATTGATACAGAAGCCGCGCCTGATGTGGAGCTTGTCCCGAATGAGACAGAAGCCGCATCCGATGTGGAGCTAGCCCCGAATGAGACAGAAGCCGCATCTAATGTGGAGCTTGCCCGAATTAATACAGAAGCCGCATCTGATGTGGAGCTTGCCTTGAATGACACAGAAGCCACATCTGTTGTGGAGCTTGCCTGGAATGAGACAGAAGCCTCATCTGATGTGGAGCTTGCCTGGATTGAGACAGAAGCCACATCTGGTGTGGAGCTTGCCCGGAATGAGACAGAAGGCGCATCTGATGTGGAGCTTGCCTGCATTGAGACAGAAGCCGCATCTGTTGTGGAGCTTGCTCGTTATAAGTCAGATGCCGCATCTGATGTGGAACTTGCCCGGATTGAGACAGAAGCCGCATCTGATGTGGCGTTTGCCCGGATTGAGACAGAAGCTGCATCTGATGTGGAGCTTGCCTGGATTGATACAGAAGCCGCATCTGATGTGGAGCTTGCCTCGAATGAGACTGAAGCCGCACCTGATGTGGAGCTTGCCCCGAATGAGTCAGAAGCCGCATCTGATGTTGAGCTTGCCCCCAATGAGACAGAAGCCGCATCTGATGTGGAGCTTGCCTGGATTGATACAAATAGCCGCATCTGATGTGGAGCTTGCCTCGAATGAGACTGAAGCCGCATCTGATGTGGAACTTGCCTGGAATGAGTCAGAAACCGCATCTGATGTTGAGCTTGCCCCCAATGAGACAGAAGCCGCATCTGATGTGGAGCTTGCCTGGATTGATACAAATAGCCGCATCTGATGTGGAACTTGCCCCGAATGAGACTGAAGCCGCATCTCGTGTGGAGCTTGCCACGAATGAGACAGAAGCCGCATCTGATGTGGAACTTGCCCCGAATGAGGCAGAAGCCATATCTGATGTGGAGCTTGCCCCGAATGAGACAGAAGCCGCATCTGTGGTGGAGATTGCCCGGATTGAGTCAGAAGCCGCATCTGATTTGGAGCTTGCCTGGATTGATACAGAAGCCGCGCCTGATGTGGAGCTTGCCCCGAATGAGACAGAAGCCGCATCCGATGTGGAGCTAGCCCCGAATGAGACAGAAGCCGCATCTAATGTGGAGCTTGCCCGAATTAATACAGAAGCCGCATCTGATGTGGAGCTTGCCTTGAATGACACAGAAGCCACATCTGTTGTGGAGCTTGCCTGGAATGAGACAGAAGCCTCATCTGATATGGAGCTTGCCTGGATTGAGACAGAAGCCACATCTGGTGTGGAGCTTGCCCGGAATGAGACAGAAGGCGCATCTGATGTGGAGCTTGCCTGGATTGAGACAGAAGCCGCATCTGTTGTGGAGCTTGCTCGTTATAAGTCAGATGCCGCATCTGATGTGGAACTTGCCCGGATTGAGACAGAAGCCGCATCTGATGTGGCGTTTGCCTGGATTCTTTTGGACTCGTGGTGGTTGTTGATATGGCCTCGTTTTTTTAAAACAAATGACGTTATTTTGCGATATGTAAAGCTTGAATTGTAAATAAATAATACCATTAATAAGTGTAACCCTTGTCAATACCAGCTGCAATATATCGTCTGGATAGGGAGAACTTCTCTTTGGCTCGTACATTGTAATCCAGAGGTCCCGAGTTCGATCCTTGGCAGAGGCAGTGATTAAATTTGTTTAAAATCTTGCAAGCTATTATATAAGTTTTGGTGTTTGGGGAATCTTTTGAAATAAAAGTTGTTGATTAAAGTTGTTGTTTTACAAGTAAAATATTTTACTATTACTCGCTGCGTAAACATGGTTACTCTAAGCTGGTTTTATTTGTGCAAGAATTATTCATCATGTAATATCGTCTCGTGTGTTTAGATATGTAGTTATTAATTTATTTTCTATGTAGGCTGCTCACACCTAAAAGAGACAGCTATATCAAGATATATCCAAATATAAATTTAAAGACGTGAGGTCGATAAAATCATTTACTGTCAATTTGATTAAACCTTTTAAATTGGCTGAAAATGTAAATATTTATTTTGTGACTTTTCAGATTGCAAAATGATTTGGCAGATATTACCACCATAAGATATATGTTGCTTTCTTTATAAAGTAAGTTTGAAATATCTTTTTGATCAAATACTTGAATAGGCCATTTTTTTCGGTAATGAACGGAACCGAATGGAGGTAGCATTTATAAGATAATGGAAGAAAGGAAAGTTCTATTTCATTTATTTATTTTTATTTATTTTTTTTTTTTTGAAAATCACTGTTCTTGTTGTTTTACTGGCAAAATCTAACGACAATTGAATAAAGCATGTTGAACTTTGGATTTTTTTCCTGTCTTTCAGATTTATGGACTTTAAAACCATTGTGTACATTGTACATGTATTTTGGTATTAATGATATGAAGTTCTTTTCTATTAAATAATGACGGCTTATAAAATTAAAATACTAAGAACCTCCAATAAAATTAATCGGTTGAAATTATTTGGAAGTCAGACCTCTGGTTTTCGTATTTTACTGGACTAATACTGCATGCCTTACAAATAGCCTGACTATGAATCTGACGGAATTTAATTTTTCATTGTAAGTATTTGAAGGTTAGGCCTCTATTTTCCATTTTTTACTGGACTAATATATATGATAGATTATAATAAAGTCAAGCCAGTCGGTTAAAGGACACTATTTTACAACCGGCAATAAAACAATGGTGTATAACAGACACAAACAAGTATAGTTTTGAAAACATTTATACATGACATAGTAATATTATTGATTAGATGTAAAATATGACAAAGGTATTGTAACTTTAATGTAAATCGAGTCTAATCTACAATATTTTTATTAAGCTCATAATAATAAATAAACTACAAAATCAATTTTATAAATTATCTCTTCTGCTCTAGATTGAAAAATATACAGTATGCTTAGCCGGAATTATTATTTCAATTCGAATCCGACACGTCAATTATAGGTTGGGTGTCATTTCCGGTTAAAGAAAAATCCCAGTTGGAGTTCCAGGCCACTTATAATTACTTAGCCACGCACAGACCAGGAACGGTACGGTTATGCGTATTTCTGAACATCATTACTGAGTAATTTATACTCCGCCGATATTTGGAAACAATATGGTATCAAAAGAAGTCGGATAAATTACTGCAAATTACTGGTTACAGAGTCAGAATAATACAGTAGGCCTACTGCTTTTGGTTTTACTCGTTTCATGGTTTATGTCGATTGAATAATTCTCATATATGTTCAACAATTTAGGTGTACAATGACAGTCTCTAGAGTATTGTAATTTTAAATGCATCGCTAAATTTAAAATCTCATGAAAACATCCGTCTCTCCGACGTGCACTGTTCGATTGTATCATTATTCAATATTTCAATCTGGTGGGACAGAGAGCATGATACACCACAACAAAAGATTTTATCTTTCAGACTGCACAAAAAGCTAACAAAAAATCCTACACTGTACATAATAAACTAGTCACACACTACTGTGCCACATCCCAGACGACCACAAATCGTAATTACTGACAGACTTAGGAACACCAAGAAGAAGAAGAGAGATTGATAGACAGCTGATACAATCTATCGAAAAACAATTTTAGGAGAGGAGAATGTAGGGGCTAGACCAGGATTCGATTTCGAGACCACCAAACACTGGCTGAATGCTCTGTAGTGGGATTGGACTGGGTCGATCATCGGTGACCAGCTGGTACAATGTAGCTCAGTTGGTAGAGCACTCAGCTAGTATTCTTAGGGTCACGGATTCGAATCGAGGTCTGGCTGCTACATTTTCTCCTCTCCTATTACAGCTCTAATGACTGAGCTTCATGTACGTGGTCATCAGTGATTAAAGACATATAGAATGAATATACGTACCCAGTCTACTATACCTTTCGGCTGGGTACGGATTGGTCCCTATGTGTCGTAATGGAGCACTGCCTCCGAAAATCACTCGGGCATAGTTTTCTATACTTTTTTGTAAGTTTCCAATTATTTTATGCATATACATGCATTTACATATTTTAAATGAGCACCAAATTTGTAACAGGAGGGAAGAAAATGTAGCAGCCGCGGCCAGACAGGGGTTTGAACCCGGGGCCTCCGAGTTCCAGCCGAATGCTCTACCAACTGATCATGAGCTTTATATACTTGGTCACTGATGATCGACCCAGTCAAATCGGTCAGAAATGATAAATCAGTTGAAAAAACCAGTTATATTGGGTTTTTTCATACATTTATGCAGTATTGTATTGGTATTTACAACATATGTTCTATTTTAAGCCCGTACATGTATGTAACCTAAAGTTTTTGCAAAACGTTGGCTGCACACAGCTTGTTAGCCAGTGAACAGCACAAATAACTTGAGTGACATCATTTTTGTCAATATTATGTATGCAACAAAAAGCACACCAAACCATAGTCCTGTGGGAAACCTTAGTCCAGGGACTACATATATATATATATATATAAATAAAAAAGAACAATGTCCATGTGATGGTTTCCATATACATAAAAAAACACACAACTATAAAACAAAAAAAAACTGTTTTATAGTTGTGTGTTTTTTTATATATATATATATATAATAGCTAAATAGTGCTCGGAGCACCAAATTTATTTTCATATGTATGCATACAATATATACCAGTGTGAGATAAGCTTTGATAATTTAAACTTTTAAAGCTTTAATATAATTAAAAACACTTCCATGTTGCGTTCTTGCAGAATGACCAAGAGACGCATCCCAGACATACCAGTGTATTAGCTGACTTCTATAGAAATGGAGTCCGTTACCGAAGGAATGCCACTCCCGTCAGAGTCCTTAACAGGAGGGATGCCACTCACATCAAAGTCATTAACAGGAGGGATGCCATTACCATCAGATTTAGCAAGTTCTATCAGCACCATGGTGGCCAAGGTGGGTCTGCCAACCAATCACATGATACATACTGAGGATGAGAAACCTTTTAAATGTGAAACTTGTGGCAAGGGCTTTGGTAAGAGAGATAACTTGACCAGGCATATCAGAATGCACACAGGACAGAGAAATTTTAAGTGTGATACTTGTGGTAAGGAGTTTTTCAGGAATTGTGATTTGAAGAAGCATGTTCGTATACACACAGGGGAGAAGCCATTTAAGTGTGAATGTTGCGGTAAAGAGTTCTTTAAGAATTGTGATTTAACAAAGCATTTCAGAATACACACAGGTGAGAAACCTTTCAGTTGCGATTTTTGTGGAAAAGCATTTTCTCAGAAAAGTGATCTGACAAGCCATGTTAGAATACATACAGGAGAGAAACCATTTACATGTGACATTTGTGGTAAGGGATTTTCTCAGAGCAGTAATCTAACACAGCATATTAAAATACATACAGGCGAGAAACCTTTCACCTGTAAAATCTGTGGTAATGACTTCTCTCAACTCATTGGTCTGTCAAATCACATCAAAACCCATGAAGGCGACAAACCATTTAAATGTGAGTTTTGTACAGATGAATTTTCCCAGAAATATAATCTACAGAGACATATGATGAGAAAACATACAGGAGAGAAACCATTTAAATGTTACGTCTGTGGAAAAGGCTTTTCTGAGAAAAATGATCTGACAAGACATTTCAGAATACATACAGGAGAAAAACCATTCAAATGTGATATTTGTGATAAGATGTTTTCCGAGAGCAGTACCCTATCCCGCCATCTTAGAATTCATACAGGTGAAAAGCCCTTTACCTGTGATTACTGTGGTAAAGAGTTCTACAACAGCAGTAACCTGTCTAAACATATCAGAATACACACAGGTGAAAAACCATTTGAATGTGAATTTTGTGGGAAGGCATTTTCACAGAAAAGTGACCTTACATGTCACGTGAGAAGGCACACTGGTGAGAAGCCGTACCCCTGTGGACTTTGTGGTAAGGCATTTGCTAACAGCAGTAACCTCGCACAACATGTTAGAAAACACCACCGAAATACAGAAAAAACACCAATTGTAGACAACTATGAGAAACCATTAATTGAAGACAATTATGAATTTCTTTTAGCTGCAGACAGCTATGAGAAACCATTAAGTTTTGTCAACTGTGAAAAACCATCAAATTTGGATGACTGTGAGAAACCGTCAAGTTTAGATAACTATGAGAATTCATTTAGTTTGGTTAATGATGAGAAACCATCAAGTTCAGATGACTGTGAGAAACCATCAAGTTCAGAGGACTGTGATGAGCATCCATTAAATTTAGTTAACCGTGAGAAACCAAGTTCAGACAATTGTGATCAGGAACAGTTAAGTTTAGACAATTATGAGAAACCAAGTTTGAACAACTGTAGTGATGATCAAGAGAAACCAGGTTTGGACAACTGTGAGGAACCATTAAGTTTAGTCAATTAGGTGCGGTGGGGGGGGGGGGGGGAATCATGGAGGGATTTTTTATTAAAAAAATTTCAAATGATCATTTTCTAACATATGTGTGTATAGTGATTTAGATGTAATGTAATCAGAATGTGAGTTCTATATATATAAAATACTGTCTTCCAAATATATACCAGTTAACGTTTTAATATGTACTGTTTGTGTTTGAATTTCACAGTACATTGAAGGTCATCTTTAAGTAACTATGTTTATATATCTGAAATTATAATGTGTGTATATAGAATAATTAAGGGAAGGGGGTGAAATTCAGGATGGCTTGTGTTTGTTCATAGCCACCATGTTTTATTGTTGTGTGCCATCTGTAAATTTTTCCACATTTTTAAACATTTAATTTTCTAAAGTTCAACCATGCCGATTCCCTCCTAATTTCCTCCTCACATTCTTTACACATTAAATATATGATGTGTATCGTGAACTATGTGAGTACATACATATGTAATGTTCAGTCGGTTCAGCTAGATGTTGAACACTATATATCCATAAACATCCTTGACATGTGGTATTGCTATTGTACTAGTTGAACTAGATCTATACTTATGTTTATATTGTTTTAATGAATGACTTTGACCATGACTCATATTTAGTTTATTTGGGTTAAAAACATGAAAATGTTTGATAAACCTTCTTTCTCAATCCGCATTACCACATAAACCACGTAACATATATATATACTCACATCAAAAACATTGAGATGAAGTCCATATTCTGTATTTTCATGTTACAGAGTTATCTGCCCTTGCGGGTAGGTATTGATTGTGACGTCATGTCTTTGCGAGCCGAATGTCATACTTTGCTGAGAAAACGAGATGAATTGCGCCCACAAAACAATGACATTACAATGTATACAGTACCTACCCACAAGGGACCTAACTCTGTAATATATGTAAAGACGGAATAGGTAAATGGGTTCCCACCTGGGATGCTCTATTTACTAGTTAGTAATCAGCAGGAGGCCAAATATAGAGCTGGTATGTAGTCTGCAGGAATAAAACACGAGGTATGTTTGATTTATAGAAAAGAAATATCATTCAAGTTCACTTCGAAACATGCTTAAATTCTCAATAAGCACGAGATCTGGAAACCTGATATATTTGGCCTGCATTATACATGTAGATTAAAAGAATCTTAAATGGGTCTGTCAAGTGGACAGGGATATCACCCGAGTTAAAGATTTTGGCTGTTCAACCCTAGGCTTGCTGATGGTTCATGGTTGATGGTTAAAATCTTTCACAAGGGTTGAAATATCGATATACCTGTCCACCTAACTGGCCCATGTAAGATTCTTTTTCTCCCATACTTTAGCAAGAAATGGTAAAAATTCAGTAGACATGAATGTCGTTGTGCGTAAAAGTGGTAGCTGCATGTATTGATGATGTTACTGTCTAGCGCATGTGAGCTGTCTTTTCCCTACCCTGGTAAAAGAAATATCGATATACCTGTCCACCTGACTGGCCCATGTAGTAGACATGAATGTCGTTGTGCGTAAAAGTGGTAGCTGCATGTATTGATGATGTTACTGTCTAGCGCATGTGAGCTGTCTTTTCCCTACCCTGGTAAAAAACAGAGTTATCTTTTCCCTAGCAACCGCGGGATAACCCTGTCAAGTATTGAAGAAAAATGAAACAACCATAGTTTCAAGGTCAGACCAACTGACCATTGATATGCACTAAATCATAGCTTTGACTAATACTGATGCCAATATAATATACCTGGCCTGTTGTAATATCATTTAATTGTATTACTATTATATGTATAAGTAAAATTGCCACAAGTGTCATGTAAATTTTGACAGAATTCAGTATTTCAGTATTGTATTATAACTCATGGCATTTTAGAATAATTACTAGCACTAGTATTTACTGTCTACGTGTACTTTTATATAATTATTTATTTTGTTTCACTTAGAGAGTGAAATGTTTCAATATTAATGTTTTATTCATTTAGAATTTTTTCCAAATCAATTTGTTTGTTTGATGTAAAACTTAAAGATGCTCCACCGCTGACAGAGTATAAACGAGACTCATCATTTGAATAATAATTGGTGTTTAATCCTGTGTATACATGTATAACTAACACATAAAATAATATAAAATAATTCATCTCGTTATTGATGCATGCGCAAACAGTGCTTCATTCCAGAACTTAATGACACAGAATTTTTTCGGGACGCAATTAATTATTTTTGATATTTTTATCTTGAAGTTAATCTACTTGAAGCTTAGACTTTTTAGTGGTGGTAATGGTGTAAATTAAGTAACTTTTGTAACTGAAGAAACATACTGATTCTTCTGCTCCTTGATTTGACAGAGAGAAAAAAACATTTGTCAGCGATGGAGCATCTTAATGTGGCAATTTTAAGAGACAATGATTAGTGCAATGAGCAAACTTTCAAACCTTCAGGTAAGGCTGATGGAATGTAATTATAATTTCTTCACTATAAGCCACACTCCATGCTTAGTGAAGATGTTTTATATCTTGAGTAAGCCTTGAAATGTTTTAGAATCTATCTTCTTTTGATATAACATGTAATTCTCACATTGCTTCTGGTAGGCATTTTGATATATCTATCATATAAAATACAATATAGGTGAGTCATGTTAAGGGACATGTGCTAAAACTTATATGATTATGGTACTACTTTGTATGGCACTATATCTCATGTCATGAAGATACACATATTTATCACATAATCCACCTGATATCCAGTGATTTCGCCCAGGTAATATTTTTGCATATATAACTAGTGTAATATGACCTGGAGCGATTTTCATTGGCTGGAAATTCATTGTGACGTCAGACGGAAACAATAAAATGATGTCAGGAAAAATGATATGACATCAGGATTACGAGGATAGCGGGACAAAATGGCTACCTCTGCTGGATTTTCGGAATACATTTTGATATGAAATTCTTTGTAAGATTGGTTTTTGTAGCTATGTGATAAAAAATATATCTTAAATTTGTATTCAATTCATATGAGATTTTATAAAACTTATCTCGAAGTTATAATTTTGCTCGCAAAAATTAAAACTTTTTAGATCCATTTCATAAAATCCCATATGAAATGATCACTAATGTAAGATCTTAGTCCACTCATATGAAATGTCAAATACACAGATCACTCAAAGACAATGTGCAGTTCGATTCACTGAACTATTGTCAGATCTTTTTTTAATTGACCTTATTTAACAATTAAAGGATTGTTAGATTGCATTTATTGGAGATATAAATGCAATCTGGGTCGCAGATAAATAGAATAGCGCCTGTTAGCTAATGTTTAATATTACATAATAAAATGAGAGCTATTGTTTTATAGTACATTAACTGAGAGCTATTGTTTAATATTACATAATAAACTGTTAGCTAATGTTTAATATTACACAATAAAATGAGAGCTATTGCTTAATAGTATATCAACTGAGAGCTAATTGTTTTTTTAGTACATATAAACTGAAAGTTATTGTTTTATAGAACATATAAACCGAGAGCCATTGTATTATAATACATGTATAAATCAGAAGCTATTGTTTTGTAGTACAGATAAAGTTACTGATGAGAGCTATTGTTTTGTAGTACAGATAAAGTTACTGATGAGAGCTATTGTTTTGTAGTACAGATAAAGTTACTGATGAGAGCTATTGTTTTGTAGTACAGATAAAGTTACTCATGAGAGCTATTGTTTTGTAGTACAGATAAAGTTACTGATGAGAGCTATTGTTTTGTAAAGAAATCAAGAGCTATTGTTCTATAGTTCATATAAAATGAGAGCTATGTTTTATAATACATATAAACTTGGAGCTATATTGTTTTATACATGTGGTACCGTTAGTACGTATAAACTAAGAGCTAATTGTTTTATAGATTATTTCACTTGTACAGACAATCATTGCTTTTGCAGTATTTACTCTACCTTTTGATTGCTAATTTGTTAGTGTATCTATATATATGTCATGAAATAAACACGTGAAATTGTTTCAATTGTATGTTTACAATTATTCTTACAATGTATAAAAATGCCATCTTTAGATGAGACAAGTCTAAAATTACATATTTGTAAATTTCCACGTATATCATGGCAGCTGTAAACAATTTTTATTGTCAACTTCTTCATTTGAAGTACTAGTGTATAAATCTAACACAATGAATTTTTGCAGAAATTATCAACGGTTAAGGAATAATACTTCAGCAGGTCAACATCTAAATCAGCAGCAGCTCAAATTCTAATTGAGTAAGTGAGTTTACCCTAGTGTCGTCTTTACCACAGGGGCATGACACAATTTTTTTAACCAACAGTATACATATATGTATGTTTATTGTTGGTTAAAAAAATTGTGCCAGGTCCCTGTGCTTCATGACACCCATCACCACAGTTATAATCCAAAATTATTAAAGTTAAATCAAGGTCAGCTGTTACGGATAACGGTATTCAATATATACACCAGAACCTTAACCTTTAAAAAAAATTCCAGAAAACTTTCCGATGAATTCAAAATTTCTTTTTAATGAACATTGATTTAAAAATAATCTAAGAACAGGCAAACACTTATTAGCTCACCTGGTCCGAAGGACCGAGGTGAGCGTATGGGATACCGCAGCGTCCGGCTTCCGGCGTCTGACGTCCGTCGTCCGTCAACAATCGACTTCTTCTCCATAACCGCTGGTCGGATTTCGACAAAATTTGACTGGTAGCATCCTTATGGGCTACTAATTGAAAATTGTACAAATGATGGGGCTGATCCCCCGGGGGCCTGAGGGGCGGGGCCAAAAGGGGTCAATTTGGCTATTTCCATATAAACGACTTCTTCTCTGAAACCAAGTATGGGATAGCACCCATAATGCAATGGTAGCATCCTTATAGGGTGGGGATTCAAAATTGTACAAATGATGGGGCTGACCCCCTGGGGGCCTGAGGGGCGGGGTCAAAAGGGGTCAATTTGGCTATTTCCTTAAAACGACTTCTTCTCTGAAACTAAGCAAGAGATGACACTCATAATGCAATGGTAGTATCGTTATAGGGTGGGGATTCAAAATTGTACAAATGATGGGGCTGACCCCCGGGGTGCTTGAGGGGCGGGGTCAAAAGGGGTCAATTTGGCTATTTCCATATAAACAACTTCTTCTCTGAAACCAAGCATGGGATAGCACCCATAATGCAATGGTAGCATCCTTATTCGGTTGACACCTTCAACGAATTATTTAGTGCAATTTATAACTCTATGGTCATTCACATGCGAGTTATGGTATCTTCTGTGGAAAATTCGAAGCAATGCTTTAAATTGCCGGCGCTGCAATGTAACCACCATTCCATTTTACTTTAACGAAAGTTCTAGAGTGTCATACTGGGCTGGGTCTAGTATTGATGAAGACCTGCTGTGACTTCGACCAGCATGGCATTTTGGGCCAGATTGATGAGAAGATCTGTTGTGACTCCATGACCAGCATTGACCACGTGGACCGTATAGTATTGGAGATGAAAGACCTCATTGTTGACATTTGACCAGCATGACATTTGGACCAGTATGTGTGATGAGGACTGCTGTACTATTGACCAGCATGACATTTGGGCCAGTTATTGAAAGACCTATTGTGTTTTGACCAGCATGACATTTGGCCAGTATTGTAGATTGAAGACCTGCTGTGACTTTGACCAGCTGAACATTCTGGACCAGTATTGTGAAGACCTATGTGTTTGACCAGCATGACATTTGGGCCAGATATTGATGAAGACCTGCTGCTGACTTTGCAACCAGCAGGACATTTGGAACCAGTATGGATAAAGGACCTGTTGTGGACTTGACCAGTATGACATTTTTGACCCAGTATGATGAAGACGTGCCTGTGTTTTTGAGTCAGCAGACTTTGCGGCCAGTAATTGATGAAGACCGCTGTGACTCTGACCAGCATGACACTTGGACCCAGTATGATGAAGGACCTATTGACTTAACCCAGCCATGAACATTTGCGACCCAGTATGATGGAAGACCTGCCGTTGACTTCGACCGCATGGCATTTCGGCCAGTATTGATGAAGACTGTTTGGTGACTCTTGACCAGCCATGGACACTTGGACCAGTATTGATGAAGACCTTCTTGACTTTGACCTGCATGACATTTGGGCCAGTATGGATTTGAAGACTCATTGTGGACATTGACCAAGCATTGGACATTTTGGACCAGTATTGATGTATGACTGCTGGTAACGTTGACCAGCATGACATTGGCCAGTATTTTGAATGCAAGACCTGCTTGTGACATTGACCAGCATTGATATTTGGGCCAGTATTGATGGAGACCTACTGTTGACTTTGACCAGCATGACATTTGGGCCAGTATTTATGAAGACCTGCTGCTGACTGTTGACCAGCATGACATTTTGGGCCATGTATGTGAAGACCTTGCTGCTGACTTTGACCAGCATGACATTTGGACCAGTATTGATGAAGACCTGTGTGACTTTGACCTGGCCATGACATTTGGCCAGTATTGATGAAGACCTGCTGGACATTGACCAGCAGACATTTGGCCCAGATATTGATGAAGACCTACTGTGACTATTGACCAGCATACATTTGGGCCAGTATTGATGAAGACATTGCGGTGACTTGACTAGATGACATTTGGGGCCAGTATTGATAAGACCTTGCTGTTACTTTGACCTGGCATGACATTTGGGGCAAGGTAATTTGATGAAGACCTGCTGTGACTTTGACCAGCATTGACATTTGGGCAAGTATGATGAAGACCTGCTGTGACTTTGACCAGATGACATTTGCAGGCCAGTATTGATGAAAGACCTACTGTGACTTGACCAGCATGAAGTTTGGCCAGTATGATGAAGACCTGCAGTGACTTTGACCAGCATGATATTGGGCCAGTATTGATGAAGAACCATGCTGTGACTTTGCATCAACCAGCATGACACTTTGGCAAGTATTAGATGAAAGACCTACTGTGACTTTGACCAGCATTGACATTGGACCAGTATGATGAAGACCTACTGTGACTTTGAACCCAGCATTGACATTTGGCCAGTTATTGCATGATGAATGCCTGGACTTTGACCAGTAGACATTTGGGACCGTTATTGATGAAGACCCTGCTGTGACTTTGACCAGCATGACATTTGCACCAGTATTGATGAAAGACCTGCTGTGACATTACAGCATGATATTTCCGGCCATATTGCATGAAGAACCAGCTGGACTTTGACAGCATCACATTTTGGCCAGTATTGATGAAGACCTTGCCTGGGGTAAAAAACAATTTTGGGAAACCCCAAAGGGGCCATTTTGATTATTTAAGTCTGGGCCAAGTATGATGAAGGACCTGCTGTGCTCTTGACCAGCATGGAACATTTGGCGCCAGTATTTGATGAAGACCTGTTGTGATTTGACCAGCATGACATTGGACCCCAGTATTGATGAAGACCTGCATCCTGTACTCTTGCACCAGATATGACGATTGGTACCAGTCATTGCATGAAGACCTGCGTGACTTTGACCCAGCCATGACCATTTTGACCAGTATTGATGATATGAATGCTGTGACTGACCAGCATGACATTTGGCCAGTTATTGAGAAGACCTTGCTCTGTGACTTTACCCCAGCATGACATTTGGGCCCCAAGATTGTTAATGGTAATAACCCTGCTGTGACTTTGACCAGCATGACATTTTGGGCCAGTATTGATAAGACCTGCTTGCTGAACTTTGACCAGCTGAACATTTGGGCCCCTAGTATTGTGAATGATATACCTGCTTGTGACTTTCATGACCAGCAGTGACACTGACCAGTATTGATAAGACCTGCGGTGACTTGCACCAGCACTGACATTTGGGCCCCAGTGATGATGAAGACCGTGCTGGTTGACTCCTTGACCAGCCATGACATTTGGGCCGGTATTGATTGAAAGGCCTGCCCGTGACTTTGACCAAGCATGACATCGTTTGGCCCAGTATGCATGAAGACCTGTTGTGACTTTGACCAGCAGACATTGGGCCGGTATTGATGAAGACCTACTGCCGACTTTGACAGCAGACATTTGGGCCAGTATTTGATGAAGCCCTCTGTGACTGACCCCAGCATGACATTCGACCCAGTATTGATGTAAATGCCCTGATGACTTTGACCCCAGGCCATTGACATTTTTGGGCCATATGAATGAAAAAGGACCTGCGATTACTTACAACCTTCCTTGCCGTTGATTACCTCCCGAACTTACCCCCAAATACAATTTTTTGCCCATATTGATGGAAAAGTACCTGCTGTGACTTATACCAGCATACCGACTATAGAACTGCTGGACTTTTTGCCAGTTTTTAATAAATTTTTGTCCTGGCTAACAGCGATGCGTTCTTGAAAATTAGCCATTTTGAATACCGGTCCCCAAGGTCATTAAATCAAACTGAATAACCCCATTTATTGCTCCATATATTTGCTGAATCCTTATGTACTCGTGTAACTTCGTTTCCGGATCCTTTAGCCCTTAAGGCACAATGAAATTAAAAGGAAATTATAAAAGATATACTATATGTATCCATGTGTTCGTGATGCTGCCCCAATCTACAATATCCACGATGCCCGTCCATTTACATTAGACCAAATGAACAGATGAAAGATGACCCTTTTAAAAGGAACTCAGTTTACCCCGATATTTTATTGGTGAATATGCATTAAGGTCAAAATTAATTACACAACATATGATTTCAAACAAGAGGCCCAGAGGGCCTGTATCGCTCACCTGGTTTTTTGTTAGTAATTATCACAAGAACGATCTGACAATTAGAAAAATAAGCAAAATTGACCTCCAAAGTTTAATTTTGAACAACAAACCATACAAATGGAGGCCTATTACGATACCAACAAATATTGCTATCCAATTACATAGTCATGAGAAAAAGTAATTTATATGAAAGTAGTAGGCCCCTAATTGACCCTTTTTGACCCTCCGCATCTATTGCCGTCTAAGGCCCCAGGGGTCAGCCCCTATCCCATTTTGTACAATATTCAAACCCCAACCCTAGTTAAGGATCACCCCAATTGCATTATAAGTGCTCTCCATCTAAGTCGTTTATATGGGAAATAGCTAAAATCTTTAAAAACCCATTTGACCCCCACCCCCTTCAGCGCCCGGGCAGCGCAGCCCCCATCATTTGCAAATTTTTGGAATCAAACCCTATAAGGAGTTAACCCCATTGCCATAGCATTCAATCCCATGTTAAAAAAGGTGAGAAAGAAAATCATTTATTGGAAAATTGACCACTGACCCCCGCCCTCAGGCCCCCGGGGGTCAAGCCCTATCATTTGCATGATTTGGAATCCCCCTCATTAAGGGATGCTACCCATTGCATTAAATTGGGTGCATTTACCATGCTTTGTTGCCAGAGAAGGAAGTCATTATATGGAAATAGCCAATGACCCCGCCCCCTTAAGGCCCCCCGGGGGTCAGCCCTATCATTTGCCACCAATTTTGAATCCCACACATAAAAAAAGGATGCTACCATTGCATTATGGTGCTATACCACGCTAGTTGCAAGAGAAGAAGTCGTATATGGAAATACCCAAAATTGACTTCCTTATTTGACACCCCGCCCCTCAGGCCCCCGGAAGCTCAGCCCCATCATTTTGTACAACTTTGAATCCCGTCACCCC
>SAYR01050574.1:563239-604868 GCA_004382745.1 Argopecten irradians irradians
CTCCAGACAGGAAAACAATAAAATGATGTCCAGGAACAAAATCGTGACTGACCATCAGGATTACGGAGAGATCAGCGGGAACAAAATGGCAAACATACCTCCTTCTGGATTTTCGGAATATCATTTTGATATGAAAATTCTTGTAAGATTGGTTTTTGTGAGCTATGTCGATAAAAAATATACATCTTAAATTTCTCACTTCACAGTTCATATGAGATTTTAAACTCTGATCTCCGAAGTTAATAATTTTGCTTCGCAAAATTAAAAACTTGTTTAGATAAACACATTTCCATTAAAATCCTAATGAAATGATCACTTAATTGTCAAGAATCTTCAGATCACTCCTATGAAATGTAAATACACAGATGCAACTCAAAGATCCAATGAGTTGCAGGTTCGATTCAAACTTGAACTATTGTAAGATCGTTTTTTTTTAATTCACCTTATTTAACAATTAAGTAATTGTTAGATTGCATTTATTGGAGATATAAATGCTAATCTTGGTCGCAAGGATAAAATAGAATAGCCGCCTTTGTTAGCTAATGGTTTAATATTACAATAAAAAATGAAGCTATTGTTTTATAGTACATTTAACCTGAGAGGCTATTGTTTTAATATTCACCCAATAATCAAACTGTTAGCTAATGTTTAATATTACATAAATACAATGAGAGCTATGTGTTTATAGTACATTAAACTGGAGAAGCTTTTGTTTACATATTGACATAAATAAACTGATTGCTAATTGTAAATTCATATTACAATTAAAAATGAGAGCTATTTGTTGATAATCGAAGAAATATATCAACTGAGAGCTAATTGTTTTTTTAGGTACATATTAATACTGAAAGTTATTGTTTAATAGAACATATTTAAACCGAGAGCCATTGTATTATAGTATACATGTATTAAATCAGAAGCTATTGATTTTGTTAGTACTGATAAAGTATCTGTATGGAGATTGCTATTGTTTTGTAGTATAGTCCAGGGATAAGTTACGCTAGAGCAATATTGTTTTGTAGTACACGACCCTAAAGTTACTGAATGAGAGTATCTCGTTGTGTTCCAATAACAGTATAAAGTACTGATCGAGGCTATTGTTTTTGGTTATGTAACAGATAACACCGTTAACCGGGATGAGAGCATTTGTTTTGTAGTACGGATACAGTCTACTGCATGAGAAGCTCAGATTGTTGTTGCTAGTTACAGCTAAGAGTTACTGGATGAGAAGCTATTTGTATTTGTCAGTACAGATAAAGTTACTGTCATGAGAGGCTATTGTTTGTTAAAGCAATCAAGAGCTAGTTGTTCTGATAGTTCATATAAAATGAGAGCTATGTTTTATCATTAATACATATAAACTTGGGAGCCTCACTATTGTTTTTATACAGTTGTGGTACGGTTAGTACGGTTCCTCCAACACTAAGAAGCTCAATTGTTTTATAGATTATTTCACTTGTTATCACGACATCATTGCTTTTGCAGTATTTACTCTACCTTTGAATTGGCTTAAATTTTTTTAGCTGTATCTATATAATATGTCATGAAATAAACACTTGAAAATTGTTTCAATCTGGTTATGTTTACGAGATTTTTCTTAAAATGTTTAAAAAATTGCCATCTTTGAGGATGAGACCAAGTCATTATAAATTTAACATGTATTTAAATCATGCGTATAATACTAATAGGCTGCTGTAAACAATTTTTCCCCCATTGGTCAACTTCTTCATTGAAGTACTAGTGTATTAAATCTAAACACATTGAATATTGTTGCAAAAATTAATTCACGGTTAAGGAATAGATAACTTCAGCAGGTCACATCTTAAAAATCAGTGCAGCAGCTACAAAATTCTAATTGGAGGTAAGTGATGTTTACCCTTAGTGTCGTTCTTTACCGACAGGGGCATGACGCACAAAGTTTCTCTTACAACTACCTGCATCGATGATTGCTAATGATAATGTTTATGAGTTGGGTTAAAGAAAAATTTGTTGCCAGGTCCCTGTGCCTCATTTACACCCATCCCACACAGTTTATAATCCAACAATTAATTAAAGTTTAACATCAAAGGGTTCCAGCTGCGTGGATAACGGGCTAATTTCCAATTTTTAAATACACAGCCAGAACCTTAACCTTTAAAAAAAATTTCCAGAAAAACTTTCCGATGAATTCAAAATTTCTTTTTTAAATGAACATTTGTTTTTAAAAATAATTAAGGGAACAGGCAAAACACTGTAATTAGCTCACCTGGTCCGGAAAGGACCGAGGTTGAGAGGGTATGGGATACGCAGACGTCCCGACGTTGTCCCCGGCGTCTGACGTTCCGTCGTCCGTCAACAATCGACTTCTTCTCTCCCCTATAACCGCTGGTCGGATTTCGACAATAAATTGACTGTAGCAATCCTTTATGGGCTACTAATTGAAAAATTGTACATCATTGATGGGGCTGATCCCCCCGGGGGCCTGTAGGGGGCGGGGCCATAGAAGGGCCGTCAATTGTTGGGCTATTTCCATAATAAGACCGACTTCTCTCTGAAACCAAGTTTATTTGTATTGAGGCCAATTAAAGCACCCCATTTAATAATCTGCAATGGTAGCCATCCAGGCTATATAGGGGGGGGATTCAAAATTTGTTACCAAATGATGGGGCTGACCCCTGGGGGCCTGAGGGGCTGGAGGGGTCAAAAGGGGTCAATTTTGACTATTTCCTCTAAAACGACTTCTTTTTCTCTGAAACTAAGCAAGCAGATGACACTCAAAGTTGGAAATGCATGGTAGTATTCGTCTAAGGGTGGCGGATTCAAAATTGGTACAAATGATTGGGGCTGACCTCCCGGGGCTGCTTGAGGGGCGGGGCTCAAAAGGGGGTCATATTTGGCATAATTTCCATATAAAACCAACTTCTTCTCTCGAACACCAAGCACTTGGATAGCACCCATAATGGCACATGTAGCATCCTGTATGGGGTGACGGGATTCAAATGTTGTACAAATTGATGGGGTCTGACCTTCCAGGGGGCCTGAACGGGGCGGGGTGTCAAAAAAGGAGGTCAATTTTGGGTATTTCCAGTATAACGACTTCTTCTCTTGCATACTAGTCGTGGTATAGCCACCATAATGCATATGTAGCATCCTTTTTATGTGTGGGATTCAAATGTGTGCAACATGATAGGGCTGACCCCCCGGGGGCCTTAAGGGGGCTGGGTCCAATTTGGCTATGTTCCATCACAAATGACTTCTTCTCTGGCAACCCAAAGGCATGGTAAATGCACACCAATTAATGCAATGGGTAGCATCCCTTAATGAGGGGGGATTCCAAATCATTCAAATGATAGGGTTGACCCCCGGGGGCCTGGAAGGGCGGAGGTCAAGTGGTCAATTTTCGGCAATAAATGGAATTTGTCTTCTCTCACCTTTAACATGGGATTAATGTCTATGCAATGGGTTACATCCTTATAGGGTTTGATTCAAACAATTTGCAAATGATGGGGCGCTGACCTGCCCGGGCGCTGAAGGCGGTGGGGGTCAAATGGGTTTAAGATATTTAGCAGATTTCCATCATAAACGACTTAGATGGAGAGCACTTATAATGCAATGGTAGCATCCTTAATAGGGTGGGGGTTTGAAATTGTGGACAAAAGGATAGGGGCTGACCCTCCTGCGGGCCTTAGACGGCAATAGATGCGAGGTCAAAAGGTCAATTACGGGCTACTACTTTCATATAAATTACTTTTTCTCATGACCTATGTAATTGGATAGCAATATTTGTATGGTATCGTAATAGCATCCATTGATGGTTTGTGAATTCAAAATTAAACTTTGGGAGTCAATTTTGCTTAATTTTTCTAATTGTCCAAAAGCGAAAGGTTCTTGTGATAATTTAACTAACAAAAAACCAGGTGAGCGATAAGGCCCTCTGGGCTCTTGTTTGAAATACATATGTTGTGTTAATAATTTGACCTTAACACATATTCAAAACCAATGAAAATATCGGTAACTGACCGTTCCTTTTAAAAGGTCATCTTCATCTGTCATATTGGTCATTAATGTAAATGACGGGCACGTCGGTGAATATTGTAGTATTGGGGCAGCATCACGACACATGGATACATATAGTTTATATCTCTTTTAATTCTTTTAAATCATTGTGCCTAAGGGCTTAAGGATTTCGAAACGAATTACACGATGTACATAAGGATAACAATCAGCACAATAATAATGTGAGCAATACATGGTATTCAGTTTGAATATAATGGACCTTGACCGTAATTCAAAATGGCTAATTTGCAAGAACGATCGTGTTAGCCAGACAAAAATTTATTAAATGCAAAAAGTCCAGCATCTATAGCTATGCTGGTAAAGTCACAGCAGGTACTTCCATCAATATGGCAAAAATTGTAGGGGTCCAAAACTATGGAGAATCACCAAACATGGAAATAGTTCATCTGTAAGTAATGGCAGGTCCTTTCATCATATGTGCCCAAAATGCTCCATGGCCTGGGTCAAAGTCACAGTGGCTTTAATCAACTGGTCGAGAGCTGGGGTAGTCACAAGTCACAAACTGCCAAATCTGTCTGCTGTCAAAGTCGGCAGCAGGTCTTCAATATCAATACTGGCCCAAAGTCATGCTGGTCAAACGTCACAGCCAGGTCTCATCAATACTGGCCCAAACGATGTCATGCCTTGGTCAAAGTCACAAGCAGGTCCTTCAATCAATACTGGCCCAACATGTCATGGCTGGTCAAGGAGTCAGCCAGCACGGTCTTCATCATCACGGCCCACAATGGCTAGTCGCTGGCTCAAAGTCACCGCAGGTCTCATCAATACTGGTCAGTGTCATCTGCTGGTCATAAAGTCACAAGCAGGTTTCATTCACAATACTGGGCCCAAATGTCAGCCTGGTTCAAAGTTCAACAGCAGGTCTTTATCAATACTGGCCCAAAATGTTCATGCTGGTCAAAGGTCACAGCAGGTATTCAATTAAAATCTTGGGGCCAAAATCGTCATGCTGGTAAAGTCACAGCAAGGTCTTCTCAATTACTTGGCCAAATGTCATGCTGGTCAAGTCACAGCAGGTCATATCATCAATACTGCGTCCAAATGGTCATGCTGGTTCAAAGTCACAGCAGGTATTCATGCAAACATGCCACTGGACAATGTCATACTGGTCAAAAGTACAATGCAGTCTTATCATACTGGCCCAAGATACATAAGAGCGTCCGTCACTTCTACCTCAAATGTCATGCTGGTCAAATCACAACATGTCTTCATCACATACTGGTCCAAATGTCTTCCTCTGGTCAAGGCAAAGTTTCAACTCGACTATAACAAACCCCGGGGTTTCCAAATTTTTCCCCAGCAGGTCTTCATTCAATACCGCGTCCAAAAGGAGCTGTAAGTCAGCTGGTTTTATGCAATGCGGAATATCATGCTGTAAGTCACAGCAGGTCTTCATCAATACTGGTCCAAATGTACATGCTGGTCAAAGTCACAGCAGGTCTTCATCACATAACGGCCCAAATGTCATGTGGTCAATGTCCAGCAGGTCATTCAATTCAATACTGGCCAAATGTCAATGCTGGGTCTCAAAGCAACCAGCTGGTCTTCATCATACTGGTCCAATATCAATGCTGGTTAAAGTCACAGCAAGGTCTTTCATCTATACTTGTCCAAAATGTCATTGCTGTGATGCACAAGTTCACAGCATGGTTCTTCATCAATTACGGCCCAATAGTCTATCTGTCAAAGTCTAACAGCAGGTTTCAGATCCAATACTGGCCAAATGTCAATGCTGGTCAATCACAGTAGGTCTCATCAATACTGGCCTGTCAATGTCAGCTGGTTCAAAGTCACAGTAGTGTCTTCAATCAATACCTTGGCCCAAATGTCCATGCTGGTTCAAAGTCACAGCAGGTCTTCAATCAAATACTGTGCCCCAAATGTCATGCAGGTCAAAGTCACTGCAAGGTCTTCTCATCAATACTGCCCCAAATGTCATCTGCCGTCAAGTCAAACAGCAAGGTCTTCATCCAATACGGCCCAAATGCTCATGCTGGTCAAAGTCACAGCAGGTCTTCATCAATATCTTGCCCAAATGTCATGGCTGGTCAATGTCACAGCAGGTCTTCATTCAATTACTTGCCCAAATGTCATGGCAGGTCAAAGTACACACAGGTTCTTCATCAATACTGGCCCAAATGTTCATGCTGGTCAAGTCACAGCAAGGTCTTCACAATACATGGCTCCAAAATGTCATGCTGGGTCAACACGTCAGCAGTAGGTCTTCATCATATACTGGCCCAAATGTCATATGCTGGTCAAAGTCAACAGCAGGTCTTCCATCAAACTGCCAACTGGCTAAGTCAACAGCCATAATATGTCAATGTATGCTGGTCAATGTCACAGCAGGTCTTCATTCAAATTAATGGCCAAATGTCATGCTGGTCAACGTTACCAGCAGGTCTTACATCATATACTGGTCCAAAATGTTCAATGCTGGGTCAAAGTCCACAATAGTCTTCACAATCTAACTGGCCCAAATGTCATGCTGGTCAAAGTCAAGAAGGTCTCATCATATACTGGTCCAAATGTCATGCTGGTCAACGTCACCAAACATCCATCATCCACATACTGGCCAAGATGCCATGTCGGTCATGCAAGTTACGGCAGGTCTTCCATCATACTGGGTCCCAAATGTTCATGCATGAGTCTAAGTCAATAGGTCCTTATTCCAATACTGGTCAAGTGTCATGCTGGTCAGAGTCACAACGGTCTTCATCAATACTGCCGCAAAGTGGCATGCTTGACTCTGAAGACACGGCACGTCTTCAATCAATACTGCGTCAAATATGTATACTGGTCAAAGTCCACAGCAGGCTCTTCATTCAATACTGGTCCAAATGTCATGCTGGTTGCAAAGTCAGCAGCAGGTCTTCATCAATATCTGGCCAAATGTCATGCCCTCCACCGCTCAAAAAAGCAGGTCTCATCAACTCAAAGCCACGGTCAACGTAGGTCTTCATCAATACTGGTCCAGAATGTCAGCTGGTCAAAGTCACAGCAGGTCTTCATCTACTAACTGGCCAAATGTCATGCTGCGTTCAAAACAAAATAGGTCTTCATCAATACTGGTCCAAATGTCATGCTGGATCAAAGTACAGCAGGTCCTCATACACATACTGGTCCAAATGCCTATGCTGGTCAAATGAAACAATAGGTCTTCATTCAATTACCTGCCCATATCACGTGGTCAATGCTGGTCATGAGTCACAACAGACTTCTCATCAATACTGGCCCAAATGCCACTGCTGGTCGAATGTCACAGAGGTCTTCATCCATACCTGTCAATACTAGTCCAAATGTCATGCTGGTCAAAGTCACAACAGGTCTTCATCAATACTGGTCCAAATGTCATGCTGGTCAAAGTCACAGCAGGTCTTCATCAATACTAGTCCAAATGTCATGCTGGTCAAAGTCACAGCAGGTCTTCATCAATACTGGCCAAAATATCATGCTGGTCAATGTCACAGCAGGTCTTCATCAATACTGGCCCAAATGTCATGCTGGTTAAAGTCACAGCAGGTCTTCATCAATACTGGTCCAAATGTCATGCTGGTCAAAGTCACAGCAGGTCTTCATCAATACTGGCCCAAATGTCATGCTGGTCAAAGTCACAGGTCTTCATCAATACTGGCCCAAATGTCATGCTGGTCAAAGTTACAGCAGGTCTTCATCAATACTGGCCCAAATGTCATGCTGGTCAAAGTCACAGCAGGTCTTCATCAATACTGGTCCAAATGTCATGCTGGTCAAAGTCACAGTAGGTCTTCATCAATACTGGTCCAAATGTCATGCTGGTCAAAGTCACAGCAGGTCTTCATCAATACTGGTCCAAATGTCATGCTGGTCAAAGTCACAGCAGGTCTTCATCAATACTGGCCCAAATGTCATGCTGGTCAAAGTCACAGCAGGTCTTCATCAATACTGGTCCAAATGTCATGCTGGTCAAAGTCACAGCAGGTCTTCATCAATACTGGTCCAAATGTCATACTGGTCAAAGTCACAGCATGCAGGTCTTCATCAATACTGGTCCAAATGTCATGCTGGTCAAAGTCACAGCAGGTATTCATCAATACTGGCCCAAATGTCATGCTGGTCAAAGTCACAGCAGGTCTTCATCAATACTGGCCAAATGTCATGCTGGTCAGTCACAGCATTCATCATCAATACTGGTCAAAATGTCATGCTGGTCAAAGTCACAGCAGGTCTTCATCAATACTGGTCCAAATGTCATACTGGTCAAAGTCACAGCATGCAGGTCTTCATCAATACTGGTCCAAATGTCATGCTGGTCAAAGTCACAACAGGTCTTCATCAATACTGGCCCAAATGTCATGCTGGTCAAAGTCACAGCAGGTCTTCATCAATACTGGCCCAAATATCATGCTGGTCAATGTCACAGCAGGTCTTCATCAATACTGGCCAAAATGTCATGCTGGTCAAAGTCACAGCTGGTCTTCATCAATACTGGCCGAAATATCATGCTGGTAAATGTCACAGCAGGTCTTCATCAATACTGGTCCAAATGTCATGCTGGTCAAAGTCACAGCAGGTCTTCATCAATACTGGTCCAAATGTCATACTGGTCAAAGTCACAGCATTCATCATCAATACTGGCCCAAATGTCATGCTGGTCAAAGTCACAGTAGGTCTTCATCAATACTGGTCCAAATGTCATGCTGGTCAAAGTCACAGCAGGTCTTCATCAATACTGGCCCAAATATCATGCTGGTCAAAGTCACTGCAGGTCTTCATCAATACTGGCCCAAATGTCATGCTGGTCAAAGTCACAGCAGGTCTTCATCAATACTTGCCCAAATGTCATGCTGGTCAAAGTCACAGCAGGTCTTCATCAATACTTGCCCAAATGTCATGCAGGTCAAAGTAACAGCAGGTCTTCATCAATACTGGCCCAAATGTCATGCTAGTCAAAGTCACAGCAGGTCTTCATCAATACTGGCCCAAATGTCATGCTGGTCAAAGTCACAGTAGGTCTTCATCAATACTGGCCCAAATGTCATGCTGGTCAATGTCACAGCAGGTCTTCATCAATACTGGCCCAAATGTCATGCAGGTCAAAGTCACAGCAGGTCTTCATCAATACTGGTCCAAATGTCATGCTGGTCATATTACTCCGTAGACCAGAGGAAGACAATTTCGCTATGTCTAACAATATCTGACAACGTATCCACTGACATCAGTATTTGGACAAAAATTATTTTTTAAATTTGGTAAATAAAGACCATGTATTGTAAGTGAATACAAACGTTCGTCGTGATGGAAAACCATACTTATTTCACTTGATTGCAATTGGAACACATAAAATAAATAGCCTCCCTTTTGGCAAACGAGTCTTTGGCGTCTTCCATGTCTTAACACCCACTGTTATATTTCTGGAATTTCTATTTCTTCAAACAATTTTATTGACATTGTCGAAGGGATTAGACATCATCCATTGCATATATATGTATTCTCCATATTTCTGGAATAAAGTTTATAGTTGAAGATCACAAATGGAAGCAAACTACATGTATGTACAGATCCTTCAGAGATCACTACATGTATGTACAAACTACATCTATATACGAGAAGGGTGGCAATTGCAAGCTCACAGACTCAAAATTTCTAAACGTATACCTTTAGTGGCTATAAAAACTCATTTCTAGAACATCTTCATAAAAATGGCCACTGCCGTTGGAAAGAGCGATATTTTTCCTTTCAAAATCCTGCTACACATCTATACAAAGTGCCGTCACTGAGTCGCACTGGGGGCACTGTGGTGGGTCCATGATTATATAATCTGTAACTAATTCTCAGATACATGTGATTGTCTCTGGTGGCATACCTCAGTAAGATAGCACTACATGATGGCAAAAGGTATCACTGTTGCAACGAGACGCAACACAATATATCGCAGCCTCTCAAAATATACAGACATTCACACACACACACACTCTCACACACCCACCCACCCACACAAACACATTGCATACAGCGGAGGTCGTCCATAACATACCCTAGCTGTAATAGGGCGTAAATAAGTCAATAGAACTTTCGAATGATTCTTTGGATACTAGTTCTGTCGAAGTCTTTGCTGATGGATTACGGTTGGCCTAGAAATAAACAGAATGATGAGTGTGTTTGATTGCATCCTCGATACTCCGGGGGTTCTGATCACTTACGATCTCTACACCCCTGGACTATCTCATAGTAAAACTGAAGGCAGATCAGAGGACAAAATCTGAACCAATCACTGGCCTGCAAAGATTTAATTTGAAGACTACATAGAGAGTGATGCCCAACTTCAAAGCCACACAGTCAACCACAGTCTACTGCTATACGGCTCTTTTGATGTACATCAAAGAACTATATTGTTCTGTTCTGTTGCCTCCAGATTTCTTACGAGATAATCCAGGGGTGTAGAGATCTTAAGTGATCGGAACCCTTGGAGTATCGATGATGGTTTGCTTGCTATTGATTCTTATTAAACATAATTGGTCCTCTCGATCGGCAAAGGCCGAATCGTGTGCTTCAGCCCACCAGTAAGAACCTAGGAAATGTAGCATTGTGATCTAAACCTCCAATGATGAATATAGTTAATTCCCTACATTAAATGGTGATCACATAATGCATGGTGATAACGTGTGTTGCGGACAGTGGACACCTTATTCCACCAATAAGACTCAGAACTTGGTGGTGAAATTGACATACCGCTGCTTGTTATTGCTGAATAGCCAATTGTGCTACAAACCTGAAGCACTTTCTTCATGGAGATTCTAGCAAACAAACAATACTTACGTTCATCGTAGATTCTAACAGACAGAACATGTTCAGTTCCCTTATAGCCGCTCTGCTGTGTCGAAGGGAACCAATGAAGACTTGAAAAGTTAACAATACTATCTCCTTTGTTTCTTAACACTAACCCCGTAAACACAATGACGCTTATTGAATATGGAGCTAGATACCTAGCAATCATAACAGCAGGACATTCCTTTAAGGTTGGAAAGTAAGGCATATGTAACCCAGATATTTATTATTACTCAATCAGTGGATGTTTCTCTCGTTTCATAAACTTGGTGTTCATTTGTCTAAATGTGACAGTGCACACATCGTACTAGTCATCGAAACGACACCTGGTTGTGTAACAAATATCCTTACATATAGGGATACTGAAATATCACCATTTATGCAAGGGACGGAGATGTTGTGTTGATCATCTTAATATCCGTATGCAATGTTTCGCATTTCTGCCAGATGTGGCCATGAACATGTCTGCCTCACTTATGCACAAACAAGACCATTTTCAAGTATAGACGTTTATTTTCACATAAAGGAACCATCTACAATAAAAGGGTCACAGACAATAACAACATTACTGCTGCTGTGCTGCATCCCATGGTGTCACACGGGGTCCTATCAGTCCCTTTAGGCGAAGTATAGGAAACGCTAATACAATTTACAGATGTAAGGCCATTCCAATTTGATTTCTTGTTCTTCGGATTTTTGGATTTTAAAATAGGAGCGAGCGAGCGAATTTTTTTTTTTTCTGAAAATATTTTGAAAGCGGAAAAAATTGGAGCGAGCGATTATTTTCACCGTATTTTTTATTAGACTTTGATGTTTATTTCTGGAAATAATAATTACTAGTAATAACCGGGTTTTTATATTAAAATATGAGTTTTGCTGTTTTCTGCAGTGTTTTCAACATTCATAACTGTATCAAAGATGTAAAAAAGGAAGTCTAATGTTAAGGTTTTTGTGCAGCTATTGAACATATGCTATTACACAAAATGCTTTCAACGCATGATCAATCTGATTAAAATCAGCTGTTTGATACTCCGCTATTTACGTGCTCCGCTACATTTGTACTAATAGAAACAATCAGGAATTAGCATTAATGGAAAATATTTTAAACCAATATAACCTCATCCGACATGTATATTCTTTCTTAACTAACTATTTTTGTTTAGCAAGTTTCTAACTTAGCTGCTCATACTTTGAATGAGATAATGTTTATACATGTATTATACCTACAAAAGCATAAATAACAACATAATTTATTTTAATTACATTAATTCATTGTCTCTAAAAAGTGTATAAAAAATATATGGACAATATGGCTCAAAAGTTTCACGACATGTATATCAAAATTCTAAATTTATTATTTGTGATTTTCTCATGAAACGCTTTGAGTAAATCAAACACAAACATACATATAACCTATCAACACAAAATTGAAGGCAAATGTATGTTATATTGTCGTAGAAGTCAGTATGAAACATAAGTAACACCAAGTTTGGATCCCAGTAAAATGTGTAATTTACTACCGATGTTAATTTGACCGAATAGCAGACGAATCGTCACCTAGCTAGCTGTTACTAAGTCATGAAGTCAAAACATGTTTGCAAATCCTTCGCAATCCTCCTTGCAGTGAAGTAAGGGTAACGCCCTTGTCTTTTCATGCCTTTCCTCCGGGGTTTTAACCACATTTGTCAAACCGTACTTTACTCAAACAATTTCCATTTCAATGTTCTTCCCCTACCGACAGATGAACAGATGTTAATCGTCTTCATACAGCTGTCTCTAAATCTGGTGTGGTGTGTACTTAAATCGCCTTCATACAGCTGTCTCTAAATCTGGTGTGGTGTGTACTTAAATCGCCTTCATACAGCTGTCTCTAAATCTGGTGAGGTGTGTACTTAAATCGCCTTCATACAGATGTCTCTAAATCTGGTGTGGTGTGTTCTTAAATCGCCTTCATACAGATGTCTCAATCTGGTGTGGTGTGTACTTAAATCGCCTTCATACAGATGTCTCTAAATCTGGTGTGGTGTGTACTTAAATCGCCTTCATACAGATGTCTCTAAATCTGGTGTGGTGTGTACTTAAAACGCCTTCATACAGCTGTCTCTAAATCTGGTGTGGTGTGTACTTAAATCGCCTTCATACAGCTGTCTCTAAATCTGGTGTGGTGTGTACTTAAATCGCCTTCATACAGATGTCTCTAAATCTGGTGTGGTGTGTACTTAAATCGCCTTCATACAGATGTCTCTAAATCTGGTGTGGTGTGTACTTAAATCGCCTTCATACAGATGTCTCTAAATCTGGTGTGGTGTGTACTTAAATCGCCTTCATACAGATGTCTCTAAATCTGGTGTGGTGTGTACTTAAATCGCCTTCATACAGATGTCTCTAAATCTGGTGTGGTGTGTACTTAAATCGCCTTCATACAGATGTCTCTAAATCTGGTGTGGTGTGTACTTAAATCGCCTTCATACAGATGTCTCTAAATCTGGTGTGGTGTGTACTTAAATCGCCTTCATACAGATGTCTCTAAATCTGGTGTGGTGTGTACTTAAATCGCCTTCATACAGATGTCTCTAAATCTGGTGTGGTGTGTACTTAAATCGCCTTCATACAGATGTCTCTAAATCTGGTGTGGTGTGTACTTAAATCGCCTTCATACAGATGTCTCTAAATCTGGTGTGGTGTGTACTTAAATCGCCTTCATACAGATGTCTCTAAATCTGGTGTGGTGTGTACTTAAATCGCCTTCATACAGATGTCTCTAAATCTGGTGTGGTGTGTACTTAAATCGCCTTCATACAGATGTCTCTAAATCTGGTGTGGTGTGTACTTAAATCGCCTTCATACAGATGTCTCTAAATCTGGTGTGGTGTGTACTTAAATCGCCTTCATACAGATGTCTCTAAATCTGGTGTGGTGTGTACTTAAATCGCCTTCATACAGATGTCTCTAAATCTGGTGTGGTGTGTACTTAAATCGCCTTCATACAGATGTCTCTAAATCTGGTGTGGTGTGTACTTAAATCGCCTTCATACAGATGTCTCTAAATCTGGTGTGGTGTGTACTTAAATCGCCTTCATACAGATGTCTCTAAATCTGGTGTGGTGTGTACTTAAATCGCCTTCATACAGATGTCTCTAAATCTGGTGTGGTGTGTACTTAAATCGCCTTCATACAGATGTCTCTAAATCTGGTGTGATGTGTACTTAAATTGCCTTCATACAGCTGTCTCTAAATCTGGTGTGGTGTGAACTAATTTAGCATGTCTTAACAAGTTATTACTTTGAGAAAATCCTTTATCACAAATGTCACATTTAAACGGCTTCTCTCCTGTATGTATTCTGACATGGCTCATCAGATTACTATTGTGGGAAAACGCCTTACCACAGAAGTTACACTTAAATGGTTTTTCTCCTGTATGTGTTCTGATGTGATGAGCTAAGCTACCGTCATGGGAAAATGCCTTACCACAGATGTCACATTTATATGGTTTCTCCCCTGTGTGCACTCTGTCATGCTTAAAAAGGGCACTGTTATGAGAAAATTCCTTACCACAGACCTCACATTTGAATGGTTTTTCCCCTGTATGTATTCTGGTATGCTTTGCCAGAGCACTGCTTTGAGAAAACGCCTTACCACAAATGTCACAAGAAAATGGCTTCTCGCCTGTATGTGTCCTGGCATGCCTTACCATGGTACTTTTCTGATAAAAACCTTTTCCACAAACTTCACACTTAAAGGGTTTCTCTCCTGTATGTATGCTGACATGTCTAACTAGGTCACAGTTAAGAAAGAAGTCATCCCCACAGATATCACACTTGAACACTTTCTCTCCTGTGTGTGATCTCATATGTGTCGACAGCAGACCATTTTCTGAAAATTGTCTCCCACAAATGTCACATTTAAATGGCCTTTCTCTATTGTGTGTGACTTTAACATGCCTCACCAGATGACTGTTGGTATAGAACTTTTTACAACACATTTCACACTGAAATGGTTTCTCTCCTGTGTGTATCCTCATGTGAACTGACAGGTGACTCTTTTGTGTAAACTGCCTGCCACAGATACCACATGTCTTCTCTGTTTGGTCTTTGACAGGCAGTTCCACCTGAGACATAAGATTTGTGTGGGCACTCTCCATATCCATATTAGCCAACATTGGTTCAATAACATGCTCCAATTTCTGTTGACTTGTTACCCTCTCTTTTAGATCATTCTTGGTATTTCTAAAAGATAATACGGAAAATACAATGTACAAATACAAATATCAATGTCTGCGTTAAATTACATGTACATTGACACTTCTGTAATCATAAAAACATAAACTCTATGAACCTGCACTTAATCACATTACCATTTGTTTATTGAAATACAAAAAATCAACAAAACGCATGTGCTACAGGTCTCTTGATAAAGAAATGAATGGAAAAGTGGACTTTCTACCGCAATAGGCGCTGTTATTCAACACTCAGGGTATAAGATAAACGATGCAGCTGTTGATTAACAATTTGTTTATATTGTACGCATTCTGATTGGCTGACACGGTGAACTTTAACCGAGCTACATGTACTTTTTTCTTAGTGCAACATCGTCATTTGACAACGTCATTAATAATCGAGTGACGTTACGCTACAATGTATGTTGTTATCGCCGCCTGACGTCAAAACTGCTGTTGGAAAGCGTACAGTATATATGAGTCGAGGTATGTGTCAACGGCATGTGTCAAAAATGTGATTTTTTCTATGTGAAGTTTAATAATCTGTGTAACTTGTTTTGACGGAAAAGGATCTGAATACTAGTGAGTTTGGTAAAATTAGTCTGAAACGGACTTGCACCAATCTGATTAAAATACAGATCCTTATTATCACTACGTTGGATAAGAGGATCTTAGAACATCCCATTAGGGGTCACGTCAAGATGACCTTTTGAAATAGCCAATCAAACTGGCACTGCCAGAATCTTGACTGGGGACGAAAGAGTTTGAAAAAGCTGTCCAAATTATTTTCATGTATGTAGTCATCTCGCCCGAAGTGCACAACAAAGCTAATTGCATATGTATACTGGGGCGAAAAGACGATTTCAATTAATGTTGTAAGGTGTAGCAACTGCATTTGCTCAGAAGTACACATGGTATAAAGGTCATCTGGACGTGAACCCTTATGGGATATTGTCAGATCCTCTATTGAACGGAGTGGTTATAAGGATCTGTGTTTTACTCAGATTGGACTTGTACTTGATTACAGAAGATTAATGATTATTTGGCGGGAAGTAAACGGCACGGCTTTGCCATTCGCGTGTTATTTTTATAGTCTGACAAAGAGTTTATATTTTAAGTAACCTTGAAAAAATAACTTTAATAATATGTTAAATGAGAAATATTTCATCTTAAAGTTGTACCCAATTCGAAGACTTTTATATGAATGGATTCTTTATCAAAATATGACTTTTGAATATTTATTAGTGACTTTTCGCTGATGAAAATATCACTACATCTATTCCTCGTCGTACCTTTATCGGCTAAAAACGAATATCATGTGGTAGAAACAGGTCACACGACTCGTGGTTATTGGATATGGAGTTTATTCCACACTCGTAAGTTATTTTTTAAAAGTTACAAAAGACACTCGTGTCTTTGTAACTTTTAAAAAATAACTCATTCGTGTGTAATGAATTCCATATCCAACAACGACTCGTTGTGTAAGTCTATATATAATCGATAAGATGACACTTGCATTACTGTCAATCCGTAGTCCGTATAAAGATACGCAAAATTACATGTAAAGGGGAGTAACTCGTACAAGAGCATTGGTGTTATTTTTTATAAACAATGAAACAAATCGCTTATCAAACTATTTAATTCAGGCTCTAACAATTGCATTTAATTATCTTGATATATTTGTGTAAATAATTTAATATTAGTACATCGACAGTAAATATCGAAGCGCTCAAGCAGTGTTATTTTTGTTGCAAGTAAATAAATCCTACTGCAGATATGTACTGTACTGTTACAGAGAGTTTCTACTCTATTTCATCTCAGGAAATGATTGGAAAATCTTTGCATATCAAATTTAGTCTTACCGTTATGTCCCTTACTTGATCAATACAGCGGAATTAAATGTCAATAAATCGACAGCTGACAGTCCTGTGTTGTTTTCATAGGAAATTACATTTGTAGTCTAATTGTCGTTTGGAGTCGTAATGAAAGTTTCCGACTAAGAAAACAAATTACGTGTCTACATAATATCGAAGTAAACGTTAACGCTTTGGTTGTTGTATTGCAAATACTATTACGGTTACATCGCATTACTAAATATAGCGAAAAAAATTGTGTGTATTTTTAGCACTTTTTCACAGATTCAGTGTTTTGTCCGGAAATATACTGTAAGGCCCCTATATTCGAAATTTATAGTCATAGATGCTACTTCCGGTGTGAAAAACAAAGCTGTCCCGAAGGTGATCTGCTTGTGATTACCAATACCTTGTTTGGTAGGTATAATTAAGCTATCTTAAGTCTCTTAAATCTGTATTTGATTTCAATTGTGGTTATTTATATGATCTTTTCTTTGTAATTCCATACACGTAACCCGTTTCTTGACACAAATCATGTTCTGAGTATTTGTTCACAAGTTGGCAGTAGTAGTGCATGTCACAAATAATTACTTTAGCTTGCTACACGTATTCTTCGTTAGTTTTTGACAAACCTTCAAAATTGAAATTTGTATAATATGAATTTAAGGCAAAGCCTCAGAAGAGCGCAGCTACATGTAAAAGATTATAACATCATAACTTTAAATTGTCTATATTTTTCTACGAAATTAACAATAAAATCTTTCACTGACATGCACATACTATCGATAGTTAGAAAGAATTCAAAATAATTCAAATGGAATAGGCCTAGTTCAATATAGAATCTACTTCAATCTTGTTTTTATCAGATGCTATCAAAAATACGCGCGAATCTGTGCCGTCATCTTTGGCGTCAGGTTTTGTGACGTCACTGCTGACGGTGCCGTGCGCTTGAGAACATACACAGTTTATATTGGAACAGTACATTTATTGCGTTGTTCTTGTATATGTGTAAATTAAAGCTACTTACAGTAATTTTAAAACGTATAATGATAACACATTTAGTCTAGTACAGAAATATCAAATCTCGTCGTGCTGATAACGAGAATTAAAACATGGCTGCCTGCATGGAGGCGCGAGACTTTTCCCGCGGGACACAATATCAAAGTCCAAAGGGGTATTGGAATGTATTAGATCTTTATGCTTACACACATGTTATGGTTAGTAGAGCTTCGCTCTACGCCGCCTTCGGCCGCGCAGAGAGCTGCGCTCTTATTAACTGTTAAGCGCTGGTTTTTTTTTAATTATAGATTAAAGTATACAAATCTACACGAAAAAAGTCTGAATGGATTACTCTCTGATTACACAAGTACTGCATGGGAGTGACCTTAGCTGAGATTGTAACCACTATTGTAATGCACATCTGTACGAAGGACGAAGATTTCTGACAGATGGTCCTCGGGAACGGATCTAAAGCCACGGTATTATTGTTTGTCTTACGTAGGCATTGTGAGAGTTGAAAGAAATGGCCGGACATATGCATTTTGACCAGCAAGGACTTAGCCTGAGATACTCTGGCCCTGACACCAGACTTAGACATTTTGACATATAGATGTCTGGTTTAGGGCCAGAGTGCACTGCTATATCAATTTCTATCAATTTTTTGTTAATATGCAAATCGTCTTTAATCTCGGCGGATTGCTATATTTGGGTAGATATAATATTCATTTGTTGAATAGACAAAGGGTGCTTCTCGCACGCCATTTCCACTGACTTAATTTCCATACTCAATAATTGCTGGATGGTTGGTACGGACCGTATTTTAAGACATATAGGCAGTCAGTGTCAAATTTTCCTGGACATGTAAATTTCGCCATGTTTGTTGTCCTAGTTAGACATAAACTTTAACAGGTTGGACGCACACAACATTAACTGTGCAATACTCGATTAACATTAGAGCTATAGCACAAGACACTTTTGAAACATTAGTCGTGCTCTAACTTCTGATTGGTGATTTACCCAATGCTGAGGGTTACATTTTCAACAAAATCAAATGCCTACCCCTTTTTCATAAATGAACATACATTTTGATCAGCCGTAAACTGCATCTAAAACAAATGTTTTCATCTCAATCCTAGCATAAGCATTTATGACCAAGCAAAAACATCATGGTGATAATGATATCCATCCGATAAATAGAAAAAACAAGTTGCTATGTCACTGAAATACTTCTGCCTTCACTTTTATTTGTATTCTGTCAGCTTGAATTCACATTCCGTTTCTGGAAGTAACCAAGCTGGTCATATTTAAATCTATGGTAGGTCTAAATGTTATTGAAAGTATGAATCATACTAAGCTTGATTCACTATTTTATGAGGCCTTGAGTATACCTATATAAATAGGATAATTATATATACCTAATCTGTAAATACACATTGATGTTATCTTGGTGAAAGCTATAGATATTGATATTGATATTATCACATTTTTACTTCTGCCTTCACCTGAAGTTGGACTAAGTATGAGCAGCAAAAGAAATAAGCCTTTGAAAATGATAGTCAACCGTACTAGTACTAGTCAGCAAACTAATGTCTGATAAGAAAACGGCTGACAAGTTGATTCTCATGTTATTGGAATAATGGGTAACATTCAGTATGGGTGTAAACAAATTTACGTAATCCTTTATATGCAGGACAGTCTGACTTCTGTGAAATGAAAACATTTAAAATTGTCAATACATTTTTAAATAGGGAGCTAGATTGATAACCTCCATTGCTTACTCTATAGGGCTAAAAGTATAAATGTGTACAGTTTATAAAGGTAACTTCTCTTTTATCCAGGACACTTGAACATAATTATAATTTCCCATTAGCTGTACACTCTAGCCACTGGAGAGTACTGACAGTGATATCAGTTAATTGTCATCTTTTGACAAGGGAGACAATAAATAGTAATCAATGGTCATTGTGCAATGATATGTAATCTATGATCCGTTACCCTAACACCCTGTTTGGATACAGCTTTTTAATCAATATTAATATTGTGTATAACTTTATTTTTAACAACTAGACCCTTCATTGTAAATGGTTGCTCAAAGTGGTTACTGTTTACTGGATTATGCCCATTTTGGTTAATTATAAGTCATCTACAAAACTAGCAGAGATAATTTGAATTATTATTTATGGCATTAATATAAGTATTTCATTATACGACTGTTTGCAAACAGACTGTATGTGAGAGTCTTTTAGTGTCCGTATTTGTCTGTAGCTATATACCGAGGTAGGTGTAATATTGAAAGGTGTCTGTGACTCATACCTCACTTTTATAAATTTCTTTATTTATTTTTTTCACAGAAAGTCTGAGAGATGCCTTGAAGAGGGAACCAGTAAATTAGAGACATAAGGAAGATCCGTAACAAGTAGGCCACATAGTACGTATGTAGTACACACTGTCGGATCTGTAACCAGTAGGCCTAGTACACCCTGACGGATCTGTAACCAGTAGGCCTAGTACATACTGTCGGATCTGTAACCAGTATGCCTAGTACACTCTGTCGGATCTGTAACCAGTATGTCTAGTACGCACTGTCGGATCTGTAACCAGTAGGCCAGGTACATACTGTCAGATCTGTAACCAGTAGGCCTAGTACACACTGTCGGATCTGTAACCAGTGGGCCAGGTACATACTTTTGGATTAGTTCATATTACTCAGAAACTGACTGGAACTCATTAAGTCTTAAACCAAAACATGAACTTGACTGGGAGAAACATTAAAAAATTGAAAATCAACGTTTAAGTTACTAAACATGGTGACAACTTTTGTGTACTTATAGTTTGGATGACATGTGTATTCTATCTAAACTTGGCCAACTGATTTGGGTGTAATTGAAGATCATTTCTCACCAGAAAATAAATGATTCATATTATCAAAATACTTTGACTAGTCGTTAGTATGAAATATGAGAACTAAGTGAAACAAACAAAGTATTATTAAGAAGGAAGCAGTAGCCGGTTAGTTACAACAAAATACCTAAAATCATTATCTGATTGAGAGTCTTCCTGGGTACTATGGATACGGAGGAACAAGTAAACCCTGATCCTGAGAAGAAGTGTAAAGTCTGTGGGAGACAATTCACTCAGAGCAGTCACCTGTCAACACATATGAGAACACATACAGGGGAGAAGCCATTTCAATGTGAAATCTGTAGTAAGGAGTTCTCCCAGAAGGGTGCACTGACAAGACATACCAGGATACACACTGGAGAGAAGCAATTTGAATGTCAGTACTGTGGTAAGGAATTTTCTGAGAAAGATGGACTGTTCAGACATGTAAGAATACATACTGGAGAGAAGCCGTACCAGTGTGATGTGTGTGGAAGAAAGTTTACTGTGAAGACTGACCTACCCAGACACATGAGAACACACACGGGAGAGAAACCACACATGTGCTTTATTTGTGGTAAGGAGTTTTCTAGGAAGGTGTACCTATCAAGGCACATCAGAATACATACTGGAGAGAAGCCGTTTGAATGTGAAATCTGTGGTAGGAGGTTTAACCGGAGCAGTCACCTCACATCTCATGCCACAACCCACAAGGCAGAAAAACCATATAAATGTGGTATTTGTGGACACGAGTTCAGACTGAACAGTGCCCTGATGACTCATATCAAAACCCATCACTTAATAAAACCAAACATAAACAAACAATATACTGTTCCTTCACCATCTGTAAATTTGACAACTTCACAAGATACTGCTACACCCAGTGTCAATTTCTCAACTTTACAAAATACTGTTAAGTTATGTGTCAAATTTACAACTTCACAAGCTACTGCGAAGTCATGTGATGATACAACTTCACAAGACACTATGGAGTTGTATGAGAATTTCACAACTTCGCAAGATACTGTTACATCATGTGATCCCACAACTTCACAAGATACTATGAAGACAGACACTGTGAAGTCATGTGATAATTTCACAACTTCACAGGATACTGTGAAGGTATATGACAATTTCACACTTTCGCAAGATTCCATGACTTCATGTGACAATTTCACAACTTCACAAGTAATTGTGAAGACAGACACTGAGGAGTCATGTGACAATTTCACAACTTCACAAGACACTCTGAAGTCATCTGACGATCTCCCTACTTCAGAAGATTCAGTAAAGTCATGTGACAATTTTACAATTTCACAAGTAATTGTGAAGACAGACACCGAGGAATCATGTGACAATTTCACAAATTCACAAGTTATTGTGAAGACAGACACTGTAGAGTCATCTGACAATTAACTCAAATTTTCACAAGACACTGTGAAGTCACATGATCTCACAACTTCATAAGACACTGTGAAGTCACATGATCTCACAACTTCACAAGACACTGTGAAGTCACATCATCTCACAACTTTACAAGGCACTGTGATGTCATGTGACAATCTCACAACTTTACAAGATACATGTGCTGTTAATTATAAGTCATGTGACAATTAACTTTAATTTACATAAGATATTTACAGTGATGTATTATTATTATCATATAATGTGACAAAGGCTATTTTGATTTTTTTTTCAACTGTGTTTATTGATATATGATCATGAAATCATGAAAATTAAGTATAAACATATGAAGTCTGAATAACAGTGATGGTATAGATATGGAATTGTAGCAATTGAACAATGTTCAAATAAAATACTTCTGTTAATGATTATGATGTATTACTTTTACATGTAAATTGTAAATAATTTAACTTTATATCTTGCTTTCTGAATTATAAATCTGTGTAATAACTGGATGTTATAATTAATAAACTTGTACTGTATAGAGATTTGCCTTGATCTGTATGTATACGTTGTACTCCACCTATTGAAGGACAAGCTGCACATATGCCATACCACGGCCTTAGATTTTGTTTGAGTTTTTAGTGTACTGTAAGCAGATGGTGGGATATTCAAATCACTTTCAAAAAATATCTGTCTGTCCCTCATATCCATATACAAACCATTCTTGTCTGCAGACAGGCCGCCATCTTTGATATTAACCATTGGAGTTTGTTATTCTGTATTTTCATATGACAGAGCTGCCCTTGGGGGATATAGGTAATGATTATCTTGTAATGATTTCTTCCACCATGTTCACTTATGCTGACTTATGTTTACCTATAAAAATCAAAAGTTTAAAAAAAAGGAGGGAAAGAAAAGAAAAGCAGAGAAAATATCTATTCAACCGACAAATATCCCTCATTGGTGGGTGTCTATTCTTTAATTCTAATCTGCTTCAACCCTCTTTAAATTCAATGTAAAAAACCATTTCCCATGCATAATAAATAGTGTGTCCAGAGCGTAAATAGCATAGCCAAATTTGTACAATATCAATTATTACAATGATTTAGGTTTCAATGAATGTTGTATGAAACTGAGGGTTATTTCCCTTTGTATTGCCAAAAGCCCAATAGCCCATTTCCAGACCAGGGATGGAGAAGTGCAGGCAGATTTAGTAATGGGATGATAAAAGAGCAAGGAAGTGGCTGGGTGTGGAAGTGGGGGTAGATTTAGCGATGAAATGATATAGGAGCTAGGTAGTGGCTAGGTGGGGAAGTGGGGGCAGATTTAGTGGTGGGATGATATAGGATCTAGGTAGTGGCTTGGTGTGGAAGTTGGGGCAGATTTAGTGATGGGATGATATAGGATCTAGGTAGTGGCTGGGTGTGCAAGGTGGGGCAGATTTAATGATGGGATGATATAGGAGCTAGGTAGTGGCTAGGTGGGGACAAATTTAATGATGGGATGATATAGGAGCTAGGTAGTGGCTAGGTGGGGAAGTGGGGGCAGATTTAGTGATGTGATGATATAGGATCTAGGTAGTGGCTATGTGAGGAAGTGGGGGCAGATTTAGTGATGTGATGATATAGGATCTAGGTAGTGGCAAGGTGGGGAAATGGGAGCAGATTTAGTGATGGGATGATATAGGGGCTAGGTAGTGGCTGGGTGTGGAAGGTGGGACAGATTTAGTGATGGGATGATATAGGAGCTAGGTAGTGGCTGGGTGTGAAAGTTGGGGTAGATTTAATGTTGGGATGATACAGGAGCTAGGTAGTGGCTGGGTGTGGAAGGTGGGACAGATTTAGTGATGAAATTATTGGAGCTAGGTAGTGGCTGGGTGTGAAAGTGGGGATAGATTTAGTGATGGGATGGTTTAAGAACTAGGTAGTGACTGGGTGTGGAAGGTGGGGCAGATTTAATGATGGGATGATATAGGAGCTAGGTAATGGCTGGGTGTGGAAGTGGTGGCAGATTGTGATATGATGATATAGTATCTAGGTAGTGGCTGGGTGTGGAAGAGGGGGCAGATTTAGTGATGGGATGATATAGGAGGTAGGTAGTGCCTGGGTGGGGAAGTGGGGGCAGATTTAGTGGTGGGATGATATAGGAGCTAGGTAGTGGCTAGGTGGGGAAGTGGGGACAAATTTAATGATGGGATGATATAGGAGCTAGGTAGTGGTTAGGTGGGGAAGTGGGGGCAGATTTAGTGATGTGATGATATAGGATCTAGGTAGTGGCTAAGTGGGGAAGTGGGGGCAGATTTAGTGACGTGATGGTATAGAAGCTAGGTAGTGGCTGGGTGTGGAAGGTGGGACAGATTTAGTGATGAAATTATTGGAGCTAGGTAGTGGCTGGGTGTGGAAGGTGGGGCAGATTTAGTGACGTGATGGTATAGAAGCTAGGTAGTGGCAGGGTGTGGAAGGTGGGACAGATTGTGATGTGATGATATAGGATCTAGGTAGTGGCAAGGTGGGGAAATGGGGCAGATTTAGTGATGTGATGATATAGAAGCTAGGTAGTGGCTGGATGGGGAAGGTGGGACAGATTTAGTGATGGGATGATATAGGAGCTAGGTAGTGGCTGGGTGTGAAAATTGGGGTAGATTTAATGTTGGGATGATATAGGATCTAGGTAGTGGCTGGGTGTGGAAGGTGGGACAGATTTAGTGATGAAATTATTGGAGCTAGGTAGTGGCTGGATGTGAAAGTGGGGATAGATTTAGTGATGGGATGGTAAATGAGCTAGGTAGTGGCTGGGTGGGGAATGGGGGTAGATTTAGTGATGGGATGATATAGGAGCTAGGTAGTGGCTAGGTGGGGAAGTGGAGGCAGATTTAGTGGTGGGATGATATAGAAGCTAGGTAGTGGCTGGGTGTGGAAGGTAGGGCAGATTTAGTGATGGGATGATATAGCAGCTAGGTAGTGGCTAGGTGGGGAAGTGGGGACAAATTTAATGATGGGATGATATAGGAGCTAGGTAGTGGCTAGGTGGGAAAGTGGGGGCAGATTTAGTGATGTGATGATATAGGACCTAGGTAATGGCTGGGTGTGGAAGTGGGGGCAGATTTACTGATTTGATGATATAGGAGCTAGGTAGTGGCTAGGTGGGGAAATGGGGGCAGATTTAGTGACGTGATGTTTAGAAGCTAGGTAGTGGCTGGATGGGGACGTGGGAGCCGATTTAGTGATGGGATGATATAGGAGCTAGGTAGTGGCTGGGTGTGGAAGGTGGGGCAGATTTAATGATGGGATGATATACACTGTAAGAGCTAGGTAATGGCTGGGTGTGGAAGTTGGGACAGATTGTGATGTGATGATATAGGATCTAGGTAGTGGCAAGGTGGGGAAATGGGGCAGATTTAGTGATGTGATGATGTAGAAGCTATGTAGTGGCTGGATGGGGACGCGGGAGCAGATTTAGTGATGGGATGATATAGGAGCTAGGTAGTGGCTGGGTGTGGAAGGTGGGACAGATTTAGTGATGAAATTATTGGAGCTAGGTAGTGGCTGGATGTGAAAGTGGGGATAGATTTAGTGATGGGATGGTATATGAGCTAGGTACTGCCTGGGTGGGGAATGGGGGTAGATTTGGTGATGGGATGATATAGGAGCTAGGTAGTGGCTGGGTGGGGAAGTGGGAGCAGATTTAGTGGTGGGATGATATAGGATCTAGGTAGTGGCCGGGTGTGGAAGGTGGGGCAGATTTAGTGATGGGATGATATAGGAGCTAGGTAGTGGCTGGATGTGAAAGTGGTGGTAGATTTAGTGATGAAATGATATAGGAGCTAGGTAGTGGCTGGATGTGGAAGGTGGGACAGATTTAGTGATGAAATTATTGGAGGTAGGTAGTGGCTGGGTGTGAAAGTGGGGATAGATTTAGTGATGGGATGATATAGGAGCTAGGTAGTGGCTAGGTGGGGAATAGGGGTAGATTTAGTGATGGGATGATATAGGAGCTAGGTAGTGGCTAGGTGGGGAAGTGGGGGCAGATTTAGTGGTGGGATGATATAGAAACTAGGTAGTGGCTGGGTGTGGAAGGTAGGGCAGATTTAGTGATGGGATGATATAGGAACTAGGTAGTGGCTAGGTGGGGAAGTGGGGACAAATTTAATAATGGGATCATATAGGAGCTAGGTAGTGGCTAGGTGGGAAAGTGGGGGCAGATTTAGTGATGTGATGATATAGGATCTAGGTAATGGCTGGGTGTGGAAGTGGGGGCAGATTTAGTGATGTGATGATATAGGAGCTAGGTAGTGGCTAGGTGGGGAAATGAGGGCAGATTTAGTGACGTGATGGTATAGAAGCTAGGTAGTGGCTGGATGGGGACGTGGGAGCCGATTTAGTGATGGGATGATATAGGAGCTAGGTAGTGGCTGGGTGTGGAAGGTGGGGCAGATTTAATGATGGATGATATACACTGTAGGAGCTAAGTAATGGCTGGGTGTGGAAGTGGGGGCAGATTTAGTGATGAGATGATATAGGAGGTAGGTGGTGACTGGGTGGGGAAGTGGGGGCAGATTTAGTGGTGGGATGATATAGGATCTAGGTAGTGGCTAGGTGGGGAAGTAGGGGTAGATTTAGTGATGGGATGATATAGGAGGTAGGTAGTGGCTGGGTGGGGAAGTGGCGGCAGATTTAGTGATGGGATGATATGGTATCCAGGTAGTGGCTGTGTGTGGAAGTTGGGGCAGATTTAGTGGTGCGATGATATAGGATCTAGGTAGTGGCTGAGTGTGGAAGGTGGGGCAGATTTAGTGATGGGATTATATAGGCTCTATATGTAGGTAGTGGCTGGGTGTGGAAGGTGGGGCAAATTTAATGATGGGATGATATAGGAGCTAGGTAGTGGCTTGGTGTGGAAGTGGGGACAGATTTAGTGATGGGATGATATAGGATCTAGGTAGTGGCTGGGTGTGGAAGGTGAGGCAGATTTAGTGATGGGGTGATATAGGATCTAGGTTAATGGCTGGGTGTGGAAGGTGGGGCAGATTTAGTGATGGGATGATATAGGAGCTAGGTAGTGGCTGCGTGTGGAAGGTGGGGCAGATTTAATGATGGGATGATATAGGAGCTAGGTAATGGCTAGGTGGGGAAGTGGGGGCAGATTGTGATGTGATGATATAGGATCTAGGTACTGGCTTGGTGTGGAAGTGGGGACAGATTTAGTGATATGATGATATAGGATCTAGGTAGTGGCTTGGTGTGGAAGTGGGGACAGATTTAGTGATGGGATGATATAGGATCTAGGTAGTGGCTGGGTGTGGAAGGTGAGGCAGATTTAGTGATGGGGTGATATAGGATCTAGGTTAATGGCTGGGTGTGGAAGGTGGGGCAGATTTAGTGATGGGATGATATAGGAGCTAGGTAGTGGCTGCGTGTGGAAGGTGGGGCAGATTTAATGATGGGATGATATAGGAGCTAGGTAATGGCTAGGTGGGGAAGTGGGGGCAGATTGTGATGTGATGATATAGGATCTAGGTAGTGGCTCTGTGTGGAAGTGTGGGCAGATTTAGTGATGGGATGATATAGGAGGTAGGTAGTGGCTGGATGGGGACGTGGGAGCAGATTTAGTGATGGGATGATATAGGGGCTAGGTAGTGACTGGGTGTGGAAGGTGGGACAGATTTAGTGATGAAATTATTGGAGCTAGGTAGTGGCTAGGTGGTGAAGTGGGGACAAATTTAATGATTGGATGATATAGGAGCTAGGTAGTGGCTGGGTGTGAAAATGGGGGTAGATTTAATGTTGGGATGATATAGGAGCTAGGTATTGGCTGGGTGTGGAAGGTGGGACAGATTTAGTGATGAAATTATTGGAACTAGGTAGTGGCTGGGTGTGAAAGTGGGGATAGATTTAGTGATGGGATGGTATATGAGCTAGGTACTGGCTGGATGGGGAATGGGGGTAGATTTAGTGATGGGATGATATAGGAGCTAGGTAATGGCTGGGTGGGGAAGTGGCAGCAGATTTAGTGGTGGGATGATATAGGATCTAGGTAGTGGCTGGGTGTGGAAGGTGGGGCAGATTAAGTGATGGGATGATATAAGAGCTAGGTAGTGGCTGGATGGGGACGTGGGAGCAGATTTAGTGATGGGATGATATAGGGGCTAGGTAGTGGCTGGATGTGAAAGGTGGGACAGATTTAGTGATGGGATGATATAGGAGCTAGGTAGTGGCTGGGTGTGAAAATGGGGGTAGATTTAATGTTGGGATGATATAGGAGCTAGGTAGTGGCTGGGTGTGGAAAGTGGGACAGATTTAGTGATGAAATTATTGGAGCTAGGTAGTGGCTGCGTGTGAAAGTGGGGATAGAGTTACTGATGGGATGGTATATGAGCTAGGTACTAGCTGGGTTGGGAATGGGGTAGATTTAGTGATGGGATGATATAGGAGCTAGGTAGTGGCTAGGTGGGAAAGTGGGGGCAGATTTAGTGATCTGATGATATAGGATCTAGGTAGTGGCTAAGTGGGGAAGTGGGGAAAGATTTAGTGATGTGATGATATAGGAGCTAGGTAGTGGCTAAGTGAGGAAATGGGGGCAGATTTAGTGACGTGATGTTATAGAAGCTAGGTAGTGGCTGGATGGGGACGTGGGAGCCGATTTAGTGATGGGATGATATAGGAGCTAGGTAATGGCTGGGTGTGGAAGTGGGGGCAGATTGTGATGTGATGATATAGGATCTAGGTAGTGGCTGGGTGTGGAAGGTGAGGCAGATTTAGTGAGGGGATGATATAGCATCTAGGTTAGTGGCTGGTTGTGGAAGGTGGGGCAGATTTAGTGATGGGATGATATAGGAGCTAGGTAGTGGCTGGGTGTGGAAGGTGGGGCAGATTTAATGATGGGATGATATAGGAGCTAGGTAATGGCTGGGTGTGGAAGTGGGGGCAGATTGTGATGTGATGATATAGGATCTAGGTAGTGGCTGGGTGTGAAAATGGAGGTAGATTTAATGTTGGGATGATATAGGAGCTAGGTAGTGGCTGGGTGTGAAAGGTGGGACAGATTTAGTGATGAAATTATTGGAGCTAGGTAGTGGCTATGTGTGAAAGTGGGGGTAGATTTAGTGATGGGATGATATAGGAGCTAGGTAGTGGCTGGATGGGGAAGTGGGAGCAGATTTAGTGGTGGGATGATATAGGATCTAGGTAGTGGCTGCGTGTGGAAGGTGGGGCAGATTTAGTGATGGGATGATATAGGAGCTAGGTAGTGGCTGGGTGTGAAAGTGGTGGTAGATTTAGTGATGAAATGATATAGGAGCTAGGTAGTGGCTGGCTGTGGAAGGTGGGACAGATTTAGTGATGAAATTATTCGAGGTAGGTAGTGGCTGGGTGTGAAAGTTAGGATAGATTTAGTGATGGGATGGTATATGAGCTAGGTACTGGCTGGGTGGGGAATAGGGGTAGATTTAGTGATGGGATGATATAGGAGCTAGGTAGTGGCTAGGTGGGGAAGTGGGGCAGATTTAGTGGTGGGATGATATAGAATCTAGATAGTGGCTGGGTGTGGAAGGTATGGCAGATTTAGTGATGGGATGATACAGGAGCTAGGTAGTTGCTAGGTGGGAAAGTGGGGGCAGATTTAGTGATGTGATGATATAGGATCTAGGTAGTGGCTGGTTGTGGAAGGTGGGGCAGATTTAGTGATGGGATGATATAGGAGCTAGGTAGTGGCTAGGTGGGGAAGTGGGGCAGATTTAGTGGTGGGATGATATAGAATCTAGATAGTGGCTGGGTGTGGAAGGTATGGCAGATTTAGTGATGGGATGATACAGGAGCTAGGTAGTTGCTAGGTGGGAAAGTGGGGGCAGATTTAGTGATGTGATGATATAGGATCTAGGTAGTGGCTGGTTGTGGAAGGTGGGGCAGATTTAGTGATGGGATGATATAGGAGCTAGGTAGTGGCTAGGTGGGGAAATGGGGGCAGATTTAGTGACGTGATGGTATAGAAGCTAGGTAGTGGCTGGGTGTGGAAGGTGGGACAGATTTAGTGATGGGATGATATAGGAGCTAAGTAATGGCTGGGTGTGGAAGTGGGGGCAGATTGTGATGTGATGATATAGGATCTAGGTAGTGGCTGGGTGTGGAAGGTGAGGAATATTTAGTGATGAGATGATATAGGATCTAGGCTAGTGGCTGGGTGTGGAAGGTGGGGCAGATTTAGTGATGGGATGATATAGGAGCTAGGTAGTGGCTGGGTGTGGAAGGTGGGGCAGATTTAATGATGGGATGATATAGGAGCTAGGTAATGGCTGGGTGTGGAAGTGGGGGCAGATTGTGATGTGATGATATAGGATCTAGGTAGTGGCTGGGTGAGGCAGTGGGGGCAGATTTATTGATGGGATGATATAGGAGGTAGGTAGTGGCTGTATGGGGACGTGCGAGCAGATTTAGTGATGGGATGATATAGGAGCTAGGTAGTGGCTGGGTATGGAAGGTGGGACAGATTTAGTGATGGGGTGATATAGGAGCTAGGTAGTGGCTGGGTGTGAAAATGGGGGTATATTTAATGTTTGGATGATATAGGAGCTAGGTAGTGGCTGGGTGTGGAAGGTGGGACAGATTTAGTGATGAAATTATTGGAGCTAGGTAGTGGCTGGATGTGAAAGTGGGGATAGATTTAGTGATGGGATGGTATATGAGCTAGGTACTGGCTGGGTGGGGAATGGGGGTAGATTTATTGATGGGATGATATAGGAGCTAGGTAGTGGCTGGGTGTGGAAGGTGGGACAGATTTAGTGATGAAATTATTGGAGCTAGGTAGTGGCTGGGTGTGAAAGTGGGGATAGATTTAGTGATGGGATGGTATATGAGCTAGGTACTGGCTGGGTGGGGAATGGGGGTAGATTTAGTGATGGGATGATATAGGAGCTAGGTAGTGGCTGGGTGGGGAAGTGGGAGCAGATTTAGTGGTGGGATGATATAGGATCTAGGTAGTGGCTGGGTGTGGAAGGTGGGGCAGATTTAGTGATGGGATGATATAGGAGCTAGGTAGTGGCTGGGTGTGAAAGTGGTGGTAGATTTAGTGATGAAATGATATAGGAGCTAGGTAGTGGCTGGGTGTGGAAGGTGGGACAGATTTAGTGATGAAATTATTGGAGGTAGGTAGTGGCTGGGTGTGAAAGTGGGGATAGATTTAGTGATGGGATGGTATATGAGCTAGGTACTGGCTGGGTGGGGAATGGGGGTAGATTTAGTGATGGGATGATATAGGAGCTAGGTAGTGGCTGGGTGGGGAAGTGGGGGCAGATTTAGTGGTGGGATGATATAGGATCTAGGTAGTGGCTGGGTGTGGAAGGTGGGGCAGATTTAGTGATGGGATGATATAGGAGCTAGGTAGTGGCTGGGTGTGAAAGTGGTGGTAGATTTAGTGATGAAATGATATAGGAGCTAGGTAGTGGCTGGATGTGGAAGGTGGGACAGATTTAGTGATGAAATTATTGGAGGTAGGTAGTGGCTGGGTGTGAAAGTGGGGATAGATTTAGTGATGGGATGGTATATGAGCTAGGTAGTGGCTGGGTGGGGAATAGGGGTAGATTTAGTGATGGGATGATATAGGAGCTAGGTAGTGGCTAGGTGGGGAAGTGGAGGCAGATTTAGTGGTGGGATGATATAGAAGCTAGGTAGTGGCTGGGTGTGGAAGGTAGGGCAGATTTAGTGATGGGATGATATAGGAGCTAGGTAGTGGCTGGGTGGGGAAGTGGGGGCAGATTTAGTGGTGGGATGATATAGGATCTAGGTAGTGGCTGGGTGTGGAAGGTGGGGCAGATTTAGTGATGGGATGATATAGGAGCTAGGTAGTGGCTGGGTGTGGAAGTGGGGGCAGATTTAGTGATGGGATGATATAGGAGCTAGGTAGTGGCTGGGTGTGGAAGTGGGGGCAGATTTAGTGATGGGATGATATAGGAGCTAGGTAGTGGCTGGGTGTGGAAGTGGGGGCAGATTTAGTGATGGGATGATATAGGAGCTAGGTAGTGGCTGGGTGTGGAAGTGGGGGCAGATTTAGTGATGGGATGATATAGGAGCTAGGTAGTGGCTGGGTGTGGAAGGTGGGGCAGATTTAGTGATGGGATGATATAGGAGCTAGGTAGTGGCTGGGTGTGGAAGGTGGGGCAGATTTAGTGATGGGATGATATAGGAGCTAGGTAGTGGCTGGGTGTGGAAGGTGGGGCAGATTTAGTGATGGGATGATATAGGAGCTAGGTAGTGGCTGGGTGTGGAAGGTGGGGCAGATTTAGTGATGGGATGATATAGGAGCTAGGTAGTGGCTGGGTGTGGAAGGTGGGGCAGATTTAGTGATGGGATGATATAGGAGCTAGGTAGTGGCTGGGTGTGGAAGGTGGGGCAGATTTAGTGATGGGATGATATAGGAGCTAGGTAGTGGCTGGGTGTGGAAGGTGGGGCAGATTTAGTGATGGGATGATATAGGAGCTAGGTAGTGGCTGGGTGTGGAAGGTGGGGCAGATTTAGTGATGGGATGATATAGGAGCTAGGTAGTGGCTGGGTGTGGAAGGTGGGGCAGATTTAGTGATGGGATGATATAGGAGCTAGGTAGTGGCTGGGTGTGGAAGGTGGGGCAGATTTAGTGATGGGATGATATAGGAGCTAGGTAGTGGCTGGGTGTGGAAGGTGGGGCAGATTTAGTGATGGGATGATATAGGAGCTAGGTAGTGGCTGGGTGTGGAAGGTGGGGCAGATTTAGTGATGGGATGATATAGGAGCTAGGTAGTGGCTGGGTGTGGAAGGTGGGGCAGATTTAGTGATGGGATGATATAGGAGCTAGGTAGTGGCTGGGTGTGGAAGGTGGGGCAGATTTAGTGATGGGATGATATAGGAGCTAGGTAGTGGCTGGGTGTGGAAGGTGGGGCAGATTTAGTGATGGGATGATATAGGAGCTAGGTAGTGGCTGGGTGTGGAAGGTGGGGCAGATTTAGTGATGGGATGATATAGGAGCTAGGTAGTGGCTGGGTGTGGAAGGTGGGGCAGATTTAGTGATGGGATGATATAGGAGCTAGGTAGTGGCTGGGTGTGGAAGGTGGGGCAGATTTAGTGATGGGATGATATAGGAGCTAGGTAGTGGCTGGGTGTGGAAGGTGGGGCAGATTTAGTGATGGGATGATATAGGAGCTAGGTAGTGGCTGGGTGTGGAAGGTGGGGCAGATTTAGTGATGGGATGATATAGGAGCTAGGTAGTGGCTGGGTGTGGAAGGTGGGGCAGATTTAGTGATGGGATGATATAGGAGCTAGGTAGTGGCTGGGTGTGGAAGGTGGGGCAGATTTAGTGATGGGATGATATAGGAGCTAGGTAGTGGCTGGGTGTGGAAGGTGGGGCAGATTTAGTGATGGGATGATATAGGAGCTAGGTAGTGGCTGGGTGTGGAAGGTGGGGCAGATTTAGTGATGGGATGATATAGGAGCTAGGTAGTGGCTGGGTGTGGAAGGTGGGGCAGATTTAGTGATGGGATGATATAGGAGCTAGGTAGTGGCTGGGTGTGGAAGGTGGGGCAGATTTAGTGATGGGATGATATAGGAGCTAGGTAGTGGCTGGGTGTGGAAGGTGGGGCAGATTTAGTGATGGGATGATATAGGAGCTAGGTAGTGGCTGGGTGTGGAAGGTGGGGCAGATTTAGTGATGGGATGATATAGGAGCTAGGTAGTGGCTGGGTGTGGAAGGTGGGGCAGATTTAGTGATGGGATGATATAGGAGCTAGGTAGTGGCTGGGTGTGGAAGGTGGGGCAGATTTAGTGATGGGATGATATAGGAGCTAGGTAGTGGCTGGGTGTGGAAGGTGGGGCAGATTTAGTGATGGGATGATATAGGAGCTAGGTAGTGGCTGGGTGTGGAAGGTGGGGCAGATTTAGTGATGGGATGATATAGGAGCTAGGTAGTGGCTGGGTGTGGAAGGTGGGGCAGATTTAGTGATGGGATGATATAGGAGCTAGGTAGTGGCTGGGTGTGGAAGGTGGGGCAGATTTAGTGATGGGATGATATAGGAGCTAGGTAGTGGCTGGGTGTGGAAGGTGGGGCAGATTTAGTGATGGGATGATATAGGAGCTAGGTAGTGGCTGGGTGTGGAAGGTGGGGCAGATTTAGTGATGGGATGATATAGGAGCTAGGTAGTGGCTGGGTGTGGAAGGTGGGGCAGATTTAGTGATGGGATGATATAGGAGCTAGGTAGTGGCTGGGTGTGGAAGGTGGGGCAGATTTAGTGATGGGATGATATAGGAGCTAGGTAGTGGCTGGGTGTGGAAGGTGGGGCAGATTTAGTGATGGGATGATATAGGATCTAGGTAGTGGCTGGGTGTGGAAGGTGGGGCAGATTTAGTGATGGGATGATATAGGAGCTAGGTAGTGGCTGGGTGTGAAAGTGGTGGTAGATTTAGTGATGAAATGATATTGGAGCTAGGTAGTGGCTGGATGTGGAAGGTGGGACAGATTTAGTGATGAAATTATTGGAGGTAGGTAGTGGCTGGGTGTGAAAGTGGGGATAGATTTAATGATGGGATGATATAGGAGCTAGGTAATGGCTAGGTGGGGAATAGGGGCAGATTTAGTGATGGGATGATATAGGAGCGAGGTGCTAGGTAGTGGCTAGGTGGGGAAGTGGGGACAAATTTAATGATGGGATGATATAGGAGCTAGGTAGTGGCTATGTGGGGAAATGGGGGCAGATTTAGTGACGTGATGGTATAGAAGCTAGGTAGTGGCTGGATTGGGACGTGGGAGCCGATTTAGTGATGGGATGATATAGGAGCTAGGTAATGGCTGGGTGTGGAAGTGGGGGCAGATTAAGTGATGAGATGATATAGGTGGTAGGTAGTGACTGGGTGGGGAAGTGGGGGCAGATTTAGTGGTGGGATGATATAGGATCTAGGTAGTGGCTAGGTGGGGAAGTGGGGGTAGATTTAGTGATGGGATGATATTGGAGGTAGGTAGTGGCTGGGTGGGGAAGTGGGGGCAGATTTAGTGATGGGATGATATGGTATCTAGGTAGGTGCTGTGTGTGGAAGTGGGGGCAGATTTAGTGGTGCGATGATATAGGATCTAGGTAGTGGCTGAGTGTGGAAGGTGGGGAAGATTTAGTGATGGGATTATATAAGCTCTATATGTAGGTAGTGGCTGGGTGTGAAAGGTGGGGCAGATTTAATGATGTGATGATATAGGATCTAGGTAGTGGCTGGGTGTGGAAGTGGGGGCAGATTTAGTGATGGGATGATATGGTATCTAGGTAGGTGCTGTGTGTGGAAGTTGGGGCAGATTTAGTGGTGCGATGATATAGGATCTAGGTAGTGGCTGAGTGTGGAAGGTAGGGAAGATTTAGTGATGGGATTATATAGGCTCTATATGTAGGTAGTGGCTGGGTGTGGAAGGTGGGGCAGATTTAATGATGGGATGATATAGGAGCTAGGTAGTGGCTGGATGGGGAAGTGGGGGCAGATTTAGTGATGTGATGATATAGGATCTAGGTAGTGGCAGGGTGTGGAAGTGGGGACAGATTTGGTGATGGGATGATATAGGATCTAGGTAGTGGCTGGGTGTGGAAGGTGAGGCAGATTTAGTGATGGGATGATATAGGATCTAGGTTAGTGGCTGGGTGTGGAAGGTGGGGCAGATTTAGTGATGGGATGATATAGGAGCTAGGTAATGGCTGGGTGTGGAAGGTGGGGCAGATTTAATGATGGGATGATATAGAAGTTAGGTAATGGCTAGGTGGGGAAGTGGGGGCAGATTGTGATGTGATGATATAGGATCTAGGTAGTGGCTGGGTGTGGAAGTGGGGGCAGATTTAGTGATGGGATGATATAGGAGGTAGGTAGTGGCTGGATGGGGACGTGGGAGCAGATTTAGTGATGGGATGATATAGGGGCTAGGTAGTGGCTGGGTGTGGAAGGTGGGACAGATTTAGTGATGGGATGATATAGGAGCTAGGTAGTGGCTGGGTGTAGAAGGTGGGACAGATTTAGTGATGAAATTATTGGAGCTAGGTAGTGGCTGGGTGTGAAAGTGGGGATAGATTTAGTGATTGGATGGTTTAGGAGCTAGGTAGTGGCTGGGTGTGGAAGTGGGGGCAGATTTAGTGGTGGGATGATATAGGATCTAGGTAGTGGCTGGGTGTGGAAGGTGGGGCAGATTTAATGATATGATGATATAGGAGCTAGGTCGTGGGTAGGTGGGGAAGTGGGGACAAATTTAATGATGGGATGATATAGGAGCTAGGTAGTGGTTAGGTGGGAAAGTGGGGGCAGATTTAGTGATGTGATGATATAGGAGCTAGGTAGTGGCAAGGTGGGGAAATGGGGCAGATTTAGTGATGTGATGATATAGAAGCTAGGTAGTGGCTGGATGGGGACTTGGGAGCAGATTTAGTGATGGGATGATATAGGGGCTAGGTAGTGGCTTGGTGTGGAAGGTGGGACAGATTTAGTGATGGGATGATATAGGAGCTAGGTAGTGGCTGGGTGTGAAAATGGGGGTAGATTTAATGTTGGGATGATATTGGAGCTAGATAGTGGCTGGGTGTGAAAATTGGGGTAGATTTAATGTTGCGATGATATAGGAGCTAGGTAGTGGCTGGGTGTGGAAGGTGGGACAGATTTAGTGATGAAATTATTGGAGCTAGGTAGTGGCTGGGTGTGAAAATGGGGATAGATTTAGTGATGGGATGGTATATGAGCTAGGTACTGGCTGGGTGGGGAATGGGGGTAGATTTAGTGATGGGATGATATAGGAGCTAGGTAGTGGCTGGGTGGGGAAGTGGGAGCAGATTTAGTGGTGGGAAGATATAGGATCTAGGTAGTGGCTGGGTGTGGAAGGTAGGGCAGATTTAGTGATGGGATGATATAGGAGCTAGGTAGTGGCTGGGTGTGAAAGTGGTGGTAGATTTAGTGATGAAATGATATAGGAGCTAGGTAGTGGCTGGCTGTGGAAGGTGGGACAGATTTGGAGATGAAATTATTGGAGGTAGGTAGTGGCTGGATGTGAAAGTGGGGATAGATTTAGTGATGGGATGGTATATGAGCTAGGTACTGGCTGGGTGGGGAATAGGGGTAGATTTAGTGATGGGATGATATAGGAGCTAGGTAGTGGCTAGGTGGGAAAGTGGGGGCAGATTTAGTGATGTTTGGTTTGGTTTGTTTAGTTTAACGTCCTATTAACAGCCAGGGTCATGTAAGGACGTGCCAGGTTTGTTGGTGGAGGAAAGCCGGAGTACCCGGAGGAAAACCACCGACCAGCGGTCAGTACCTGGCAACTGCTACACATAGGATTCGAACCCGCATCCCAGAGGTGGAGGGCTTGTGGTAATATGTCGGGACATCTTAACCACTCGGCCACCGCGGAGTGATGTGATGATATAGGATCTAGGTAGTGGATAAGTGGGGAAGTGGGGAAAGATTTAGTGATGTGATTATATAGGAGCTAGGTAGTGGCTAGGTGGGGAAATGGGGGCAGATTTAGTGACGTGATGGTATAGAAGCTAGGTAGTGGCTGGATGGGGACGTGGGAGCCGATTTAGTGATGGGATGATATAGGAGCTAGGTAGTGGCTGGGTGTGGAAGGTGGGGCAGATTTAATGATGGGATGATATACACTGTAGGAGCTAGGTAATGGCTGGGTGTGGAAGTGGGGGCAGATTGTGATGTGATGATATAGGATCTAGGTAGTGGCTGGGTGTGGAAGGTGAGGCAGATTTAGTGATGGGATGATATAGGATCTAGGTTAGTGGCTGTGTGTGGAAGGTGGGGCAGATTTAGTGATGGGATGATATAGGAGGTAGGTAGTGGCTGGATGGGGACGTGGGAACAGATTTAGTGATGGGATGATATAGGGGCTAGGTAGTGGCTGGGTGTGGAAGGTGGGACAGATTTAGTGATGGGATGATATAGGAGCTAGGTAGTGGCTGGGTGTGAAAGTGGGGGTAGATTTAATGTTGGGACGATACAGGAGCTAGGTAGTGGCTGGGTGTGGAAGGTGGGACAGATTTAGTGATGAAATTATTGGAGCTAGGTAGTGGCTGGGTGTGAAAGTGGGGATAGATTTAGTGATGGGATGGTATATGAGCTAGGTACTGGCTGGGTGGGGAATGGGGGTAGATTTATTGATGGGATGATATAGGAGCTAGGTAGTGGCTGGGTGTGGAAGGTGGGGCAGATTTAATGATGGGATGATATAGGAGCTAGGTAATGGCTGGGTGTGGAAGTGGGGGCAGATTGTGATGTGATGATATAGGATCTAGGTAGTGGCTGGTAGAGGCAGTGGGGGCAGATTTAGTGATGGGATGATATAGGAGGTAGGTAGTGGCTGTATGGGGACGTGCGAGCAGATTTAGTGATGGGATGATATAGGAGCTAGGTAGTGGCTGGGTGTGGAAGGTGGGGCAGATTTAGTGGTGGGATGATATAGGATCTAGGTAGTGGCTGGGTGTGGAAGGTGGGGCAGATTTAGTGATGGGATGATATAGGAGCTAGGTAGTGGCTGGGTGTGAAAGTGGTGGTAGATTTAGGGATGAAATGATATAGGAGCTAGGTAGTGGCTGGATGTGGAAGGTGGGACAGATTTAGTGATGAAATTATTGGAGGTAGGTAGTGGCTGGGTGTGAAAGTGGGGATAGATTTAGTGATGGGATGGTATATGAGCTAGGTAGTGGCTGGATGGGGAATAGGGGTGGATTTAGTGATGGGATGATATAGGAGCTAGGTAGTGGCAAGATGGGGAAGTGGGGGCAGATTTAGTGGTGGGATGATATAGAAGCTAGGTAGTGGCGGGGTGTGGAAGGTAGGGCAGATTTAGTGAAGGGATGATATAGGAGCTAGGTAATAAATAGGTGGGGAAATGGGGGCAGATTTAGTGACGTGATGGTATAGAAGTTAGGTAGTGGCTGGATGGGGACGTGGGAGCCGATTTAGTGATGGGATGATATAGGATCTAGGTAGTGGCTGGGTGTGGAAGGTGAGGCAGATTTAGTGATGGGATGATATAGGATCTAGGTTAGTGGCTGGGTGTGGAAGGGGGGGCAGATTTAGTGATGGGATGATATAGGATCTAGGTTAGTGGCTGGGTGTGGAAGTGGGGGCAGATTTAGTGATGGGATCATATAGGAGCTAGGTAGTGGCTTGGTGTGGAAGGTGGGGCAGATTTAATGATGGGATGATATAGGAGCTAGGTAATGGCTGGGTGTGAAAGTGGGAGCAGATTGTGATGTGATGATATAGGATCTAGGTAGTGGCTGGGTGTGGAAGTGGGGGCAGATTTAGTGATGGGATGATATAGGAGGTAGGTAGTGGCTGTACGGGGACGTGGGAGCAGATTTAGTGATGGGATGATATAGGAGCTAGGTAGTGGCTGGGTGTGGAAGGTGGGACAGATATAGTGATGGGATGATATAGGAGCTAGGTAGTGGCTGGGTGTGAAAATGGGGGTAGATTTAATGTTGGGATGATATAGGAGCTAGGTAGTGGCTGGGTGTGGAAGGTGGGACAGATTTAGTGATGAAATTATTGGAGCTAGGTAGTGGCTGGATGTGAAAGTGGGGATAGATTTAGTGATGGGATGGTATATGAGCTAGGTACTGGCTGGATGGGAAATGGGGGTAGATTTAGTGATGGGATGATATAGGAGCTAGGTAGTGGCTAGGTGGGAAAGTGGGGGCAGATTTAGTGATGTGATGATATAGGATCTAGGTAATGGCTGGGTGTGGAAGTGGGGGCAGATTTAGTGATGTGATGATATAGGAGCTAGGTAGTGGCTAGGTGGGGAAATGGGGGCAGATTTAGTGACGTGATGGTATAGAAGCTAGGTAGTGGCTGGATGTGGAAGGTGGGACAGATTTAGTGATGAAATAATTGGAGGTAGGTAGTTGCTGGGTGTGAAAGTGGGGATAGATTTAATGATGGGATGATATAGGAGCTAGGTAATGGCTAGGTGGGGAATAGGGGCAGATTTAGTGATGGGATGATATAGGAGCTAGGTAGTGGCTAGGTGGGGTAGTGGGGACAAATTTAATGATGGGATGATATAGGAGCTAGGTAGTGGCTAGGTGGGGAAATGGGGGCAGATTTAGTGACGTGATGGTATAGAGGCTAGGTAGTGGCTGGATTGGGACGTGGGAGCCGATTTAGTGATGGGATGATATAGGAGCTAGGTAGTGGCTGGGTGTGGAAGGTGGGGCAGATTTAATGATAGGATGATATACACTGTAGGAGCTAGGTAATGGCTGGGTGTGGAAGTTGGGGCAGATTAAGTGATGAGATGATATAGGATCTAGGTAGTGGCTGAGTGTGGAAGGTGGGGAAGATTTAGTGATGGGATTATATAGGCTCTATATGTAGGTAGTGGCTGGGTGTGGAAGGTGGGGCAGATTTAATGATGGGATGATATAGGAGCTAGGTAGTGGCTGGATGGGGAAGTGGGGGCAGATTTAGTGATGTGATGATATAGGATCTAGGTAGTGGCTGGGTGTGGAAGTGGGGACAGATTAAGTGATGGGATGATATAGGATCTAGGTAGTGGCTGGGTGTGGAAGGTGAGGCAGATTTAGTGATGGGATGATATAGGATCTAGGTTAGTGGCTGGGTGTGGAAGGTGGGGCAGATTTAGTGATGGGATGATATAGGAGCTAGGTAATGGCTGGGTGTGGAAGATGGGGCAGATTTAATGATGGGATGATATAGGAGTTAGGTAATGGCTAGGTGGGGAAGTGAGGGCAGATTGTGATGTGATGATATAGGATCTAGGTAGTGGCTGGGTGTGGAAGTGGGGGCAGATTTAGTGATGGGATGATATAGGAGGTAGGTAGTGGCTGGATGGGGACGTGGGAGCAGATTTAGTGATGGGATGATATAGGGGCTAGGTAGTGGCTGGGTGTGGAAGGTGGGACAGATTTAGTGATGGGATGATATAGGAGCTAGGTAGTGGCTGGGTGTAGAAGGTGGGACAGATTTAGTGATGAAATTATTGGAGCTAGGTATTGGCTGGGTGTGAAAGTGGGGATAAATTTAGTGATTGGATGGTTTAGGAGCTAGGTAGTGGCTGGGTGTGGAAGTGGGGGCAGATTTAGTGGTGGGATGATATAGGATCTAGGTAGTGGCTGGGTGTGGAAGGTGGGGCAGATTTAATGATGGGATGATATTGGAGCTAGGTCGTGGGTAGGTGGGGAAGTGGGGACAAATTTAATGATGGGATGATATAGGAGCTAGGTAGTGGTTAGGTGGGAAAGTGGGGGCAGATTTAGTGATGTGATGATATAGGAGCTAGGTAGTGGCAAGGTGGGGAAATGGGGCAGATTTAGTGATGTGATGATATAGAAGCTAGGTAGTGGCTGGATGGGGACGTGGGAGCAGATTTAGTGATGGGATGATATAGGGGCTAGGTAGTGGCT
>SAYR01050574.1:612700-683483 GCA_004382745.1 Argopecten irradians irradians
GCTAGGTAGTGGCTGGGTGTGGAAGGTGGGACAGATTTAGTGATGGGATGATATAGGAGCTAGGTAGTGGCTGGGTGTGAAAGTGGGGGTAGATTTAATGTTGGGATGATGCAAGAGCTAGGTAGTGGCTGGGTGTGGAAGGTGGGACAGATTTAGTGATGAAATTATTGGAGCTAGGGAGTGGCTGGGTGTGAAAGTGGGGATAGATTTAGTGATGGGATGGTTTAGGAGCTAGGTAATGGCTGGGTGTGGAAGTGGGGGCAGATTTAGTGGTGGGATGATATAGGATCTAGGTAGTGGCTGGGTGTGGAAGGTGGGGCAGATTTAATGATGGGATGATATAGGAGCTAGGTAGTGGGTATGTGGGGAAGTAGGGACAAATTTAATGATGGGATGATATAGGAGCTAGGTAGTGGTTAGGTGGGGAAGTGGGGGCAGATTTAGTGATGTGATGATATAGGAGCTAGGTAGTGGCAAGGTGGGGAAATGGGGCAGATTTAGTGATGTGATGATATAGAAGCTAGGTAGTGGCTGGATGGGGACGTGGGAGCAGATTTAGTGATGGGATGATATAGGGGCTAGGTAGTGGCTGGGTGTGGAAGGTGGGACAGATTTAGTGATGGGATGATATAGGAGTTAGGTAGTGGCTGGGTGTGAAAATGGGGGTAGATTTAATATAGGGATGATATAGGAGCTAGGTAGTGGCTGGGTGTGGAAGGTGGGACAGATTTAGTGATGAAATTATTGGAGCTAGGTAGTGGCTGGGTGTGAAAATGGGGATAGATTTAGTGATGGGATGGTATATGAGCTAGGTACTGGCTGGGTGGGGAATGGGGGTAGATTTAGTGATGGGATGATATAGGAGCTAGGTAGTGGCTGGGTGGGGAAGTGGGAGCAGATTTAGTGGTGAGATGATATACATTGTAGGAGCTAGGTAATGGCTGGGTGTGGAAGTGGGGGCAGATTGTGATGTGATGATATAGGATCTAGGTAGTGGCTGGGTGTGGAAGGTGAGGCAGATTTAGTGATGGGATGATATAGGATCTAGGTTAGTGGCTGGGTGTGGAAGGTGGGGCAGATTTAGTGATGGGATGATATAGGAGCTAGGTAGTGGCTGGGTGTGGAAGGTGGGGCAGATTTAGTGATGGGATGATATAGGAGCTAGGTAGTGGCTGGGTGTGGAAGGTGGGGCAGATTTAATGATGGGATGATATAGGAGCTAGGTAGTGGCTGGGTGTGGAAGTGGGGGCAGATTTAGTGATGGGATGATATAGGAGCTAGGTAGTGGCTGGGTGTGGAAGGTGGGGCAGATTTAGTGATGGGATGATATAGGAGCTAGGTAGTGGCTGGGTGTGGAAGGTGGGGCAGATTTAATGATGGGATGATATAGGAGCTAGGTAGTGGCTGGGTGTGGAAGTGGGGGCAGATTTAGTGATGGGATGATATAGGAGCTAGGTAGTGGCTGGGTGTGGAAGGTGGGACAGATTTAGTGATGGGATGATATAGGAGCTAGGTAGTGGCTGGGTGTGGAAGTGGGGGCAGATTTAGTGATGGGATGATATAGGAGCTAGGTAGTGGCTGGGTGTGGAAGATGGGACAGATTTAGTGATGGGATGATATAGGAGCTAGGTAGTGGCTGTGTGTGAAAATGGGGGTAGATTTAATGTTGGGATGATATAGGAGCTAGGTAGTGGCTGGGTGTGGAAGGTGGGACATATTTAGTGATGAAATTATTGGAGCTATGTAGTGGCTGGGTGTGAAAGTGGGGATAGATTTAGTGATGGAATGGTATATGAGCTAGGTACTGGCTGGGTGGGGAATGGGGGTAGATTTAGTGATGGGATGATATAGGAGATAGGTAGTGGCTGGGTGGGGAAGTGGGAGCAGATTTAGTGGTGGGATGATAAAGGATCTAGGTAGTGGCTGGGTGTGGAAGGTTGGGCAGATTTAGTGATGGGATGATATCGGAGCTAGGTAGTGGCTGGGTTTGAAAGTGGTGGTAGATTTAGTGATGAAATGATATAGGAGCTAGGTAGTGGCTGGGTGTGGAAGGTGGGACAGAGTTAGTGATGAAATTATTGGAGCTAGGTAGTGGCTGGGTGTGAAAGTGGGGATAGATTTAGTGATGGGATGGTATATGAGCTAGGTACTGGCTGGGTGGGGAATAGTGGTAGATTTAGTGATGGGATGATATAGGAGCTAGGTAGTGGCTAGGTGGGGAAGTGGGGCAGATTTAGTGGTGGGATGATATAGAATCTAGGTAGTGGCTGGGTGTGGAAGGTAGGGCAGATTTAGTGATGGGGTGATATAGGAGCTAGGTAGTGGCTTGGTGGGGAAGTGGGGACAAATTTAATGATGGGATGATATAGGAGCTAAGTAGTGGCTAGGTGGGGAAATGGTGGCAGATTTAACGACGTGATGGTATAGAACCTAGGTAGTGGCTGGATGGGGACGTGGGAGCCGATTTAGTGATGGGATGATATAGGAGCTAGGTAGTGGCTGGGTGTGGAAGATGGGGCAGATTTAATGATGGGATGATATACACTGTAGGAGCTAGGTAATGGCTGGGTGTGGAAGTGGGGGCAGATTTAGTGATGGGATGATATAGGAGGTAGGTGGTGACTGGGTGGGGAAGTGGGGGCAGATTTAGTGGTGGGATGATATAGGATCTAGGTAGTGGCTAGATGGGGAAGTGGGGGTAGATTTAGTGATGGGATGATATAGGATGTAGGTAGTGGCTGGGTGTGGAAGGTGTGACAGATTTAGTGATGAAATTATTGGAGGTAGGTAGTGGCTGGGTGTGAAAGGTGGGGTAGATTTAGTGATGGGATGGTATATGAGCTAGGTACTGGCTGGGTGGGGAATAGGGGTAGATTTAGTGATTGGATGATATAGGAGCTAGGTAGTGGCTAGGGGAAGTGGGGCATATTTAGTGGTGGGATGATATAGAATCTAGGTAGTGGCTGGGTGTGGAAGGTAGGGCAGATTTAGTGATGGGATGATATAGGAGCTAGGTAGTGGCTTGGTGGGGAAGTGGGGACAAATTTAATGATGGGATAATATAGGAGCTAAGTAGTGGCTAGGTGGGGAAATGGTGGCAGATTTAACGACGTGATGGTATAGAAGCTAGGTAGTGGCTGGATGGGGACGTGGGAGCCGATTTAGTGATGGGATGATATAGGAGCTAGGTAGTGGCTGGGTGTGGAAGGTGGGGCAGATTTATTGATGGGATGATATACACTGTAGGAGCTAGGTAATGGTTGGGTGTGGAAGTGGGGGCAGATTTAGTGATGGGATGATATAGGAGGTAGGTGGTGACTGGGTGGGGAAGTGGGGGCAGATTTAGTGGTGGGATGATATAGGATCTAGGTAGTGGCTAGGTGGGGAAGTGGGGGTAGATTTAGTGATGGGATGATATAGGATGTAGGTAGTGGCTGGGTGGGGAAGTGGGGGCAGATTTAGTGATGGGATGATATGGTATCTAACTAGTGGCTGTGTGTGGAAGTTGGGGCAGATTTAGTGGTGCGATAATATAGGGTCTAGGTAGTGGCTGAGTGTGGAAGATGGGGCAGATTTAGTGATGGGATTATATAGGCTCTATATGTAGGTAGTGGCTGGGTGTGGAAGGTGGGGCAGATTTAATGATGGGATGATATAGGAGCTAGGTAGTGGCTGGATTTGGAAGTGGGGGCAGATTTAGTGATGGGATGATATAGGAGCTAGGTAGTGGCTGGGTGGGGAAGTGGGGGCAGATTTAGTGATGGGATGATATAGGATCTAGGTAGTGGCCGGGGGGGGAGGTGGGGGAAGATTTAGTGATGTGATGATATAGGATCTAGGTAGTGGCTATGTGGGGAAGTGGGGGCAGATTTAGTGATGGGATGATATAGGATCTAGGTAGTGGCTGGGTGTGGAAGGTGAGGCAGATTTAGTGATGGGATGACATAGGATCTAGGTTAGTGGCTGGGTGTGGAAGGTGGGGCAGATTTAGTGATGTGATGATATAGGATCTAGGTAGTTGCTATGTGGAGAAGTGGGAGCAGATTTAGTGATGTGATGATATAGGATCTAGGTAGTGGCTGGGTGTGGAAGTGGGGACAGATTTAGTGCTGGGATGATATAGGATCTAGGTAGTGGCTGGGTATGGAAGGTGAGGCAGATTTAATGATGGGATGACATAGGATCTAGGTTAGTGGCTGGGTGTGGAAGTGGGGGCAGATTTAGTGATGGGGTGATATAGGAGCTAGGTAGTGGCTGGGTGTGAAAGTGGGGGTAGATTTAATGCTGGGATGATACCGGAGCTAGGTAGTGGCTGGGTGTGGAAGGTGGGACAGATTTAGTGATGAAATTATTGGAGCTAGGTAGTGGCTGGGTGTAAAAGTGGGGATAGATTTTGTGATGGGATGGTTTAAGAGCTAGGTAGTGGCTGGGTGTGGAAGGTGGGGTAGATTTAATGATTGGATGATATATGAGCTAGGTAATGGCTGGGTGTAGAAGTGGGGGCAGATTGTGATGTGATGATATAGGATCTAGGTAGTGGCTGGGTGTGGAAGTTGGGGCAGATTTAGTGATGGGATGATATAGGAGGTAGGTAGTGGCTGGGTGTGGAAGGTGGGGCAGATTTAATGATAGGATGATATAGGAGCTAGGTAGTGGCTAGGTGGGGAAGTGGGGACAAATTTAATGATTGGATGATATAGGAGCTAGGTAGTGTCTGGGTGTGAAAATGGGGGTAGATTTAATGTTGGGATGATATAGGAGCTAGGTAGTGGCTGGGTGGGGAAGTGGGGGCAAATTAAGTGATGTGATGATATAGGATCTAGGTAGTGGCTATATGAGGAAGTGGGGGCAGATTTAGTGATGTGATGATATAGGAGCTAGGTAGTGGCAAGGTGGGGAAATGGGGCAGATTTAGTGATGTGATGATATAGAAGCTAGTTAGTGGCTGGATGGGGACGTGGGAGCAGATTTAGTGATGGGATGATTAGGGGCTAGGCAGTGGCTGGGTGTGGAAGGTGGGACAGATTTAGTGATGGGATGATATAGGATGTAGGTAGTGGCTGTGTGTGAAAGTGGGGGTAGATTTAATGTTGGGATGATACCGGAGCTAGGTAGTGGCTGGGTGTGGAAGGTGAGACAGATTTAGTGATGAAATTATTGGAGCTAGGTAGTGGCTGGGTGTGAATGTGGGGATAGAATTAATGATGGGATGGTTTAGGAGCTAGGTAGTGGCTGGGTGTGGAAGGTGGGGCAGATTTAATGATGGGATGATATAGAAGGTAGGTAGTGACTGGGTGGGGAAGTGGGGGCAGATTTAGTGGTGGGATGATATAGGATCTAGGTAGTGGCTGGGTGTGAAAGGTGGGGTAGATTTAATGATGGGATGATATATGAGCAAGGTAATGGCTGGGTGTGGAAGTGGGGGCAGATTTTGATGTGATGATATAGGATCTAGGTAGTGGCTGGGTGTGGAAGGTGGGGCAGATTTAATGATGGGATGATATAGGAGCTAGGTAGTGGCTAGGTGGGGAAGTGGGGACAAATTTAATGATGGGATGATATAGGAGCTAGGTAGTGGCTAGGTGGGAAAGTGGGGGCAGATTTAGTGATGTGATGATATAGGATCTAGGTAATGGCTATGTGGGGAAGTGGGGGCAGATTTAGTGATGTGATGATATAGGAACTAGGTAGTGGCTGGATGGGGACGTGGGAGTAGATTTAGTGATGTGATGATATAGGATCTAGGTAGTGGCTGGGTGTGAAAGTGGGGACAGATTTAGTGATGGGATGATATAGGATCTAGGTAGTGGCTGGGTGTGGAAGGTGAGGCAGATTTAGTGATGGGATGACATAGGATCTAGGTTAGTGGCTGGGTGTGGAAGGTGGGGCAGATTTAGTGATGGGATGATATAGGAGCTAGGTAGTGGCTGGGTGTGGAAGTGGGGGCAGATTATGATGTGATGATATAGAATCTAGGTAGAGGCTGGGTGTGGAAGTGGGGGCAGATTTAGTGATGGGGTGATATAGGAGGTAGGTAGTGGCTGGATGGGGACCTGGGAGCAGATTTAGTGATGCGATGATATAGGGGCTAGGTAGTGGCTGGGTGTGGAAGGTGGGACAGATTTAGTGATGGGATGATATAGGAGCTAGGTAGTGGCTGGGTGTGAAAGTGGGGGTAGATTTAATGTTGGGATGATACCGGAGCTAGGTAGTGGCTGGGTGTGGAAGGTGGGACAGATTTAGTGATGAAATTATTGGAGCTAGGTAGTGGCTGGGTGTAGAAGTGGGGATAGATTTTGTGATGGAATGGTTTAGGAGCTAGGCAGTGGCTGGGTGTGGAAGGTGGGATAGATTTAATGATGGGATGATATATGAGCTAGGTAATGGCTGGGTGTGGAAGTGGGGGCAGATTGTGATGTGATGATATAGGACCTAGGTAGTGGCTGGGTGTGGAAGTTGGGGCAGACTTAGTGATGGGATGATATAGGAGGTAGGTAGTGACTGGGTGGGGAAGTGGGGGCAGATTTAGTGGTGGGATGATATAGGATCTAGGTAGTGGCTGGGTGTGGAAGGTGGGGCAGATTTAATGATAGGATGATATAGGAGCTAGGTAGTGGCTAGGTGTGGAAGTGGGGACAAATTTAATGATTGGATGATATAGGAGCTAGGTAGTGTCTGGGTGTGAAAATGGGGGTAGATTTAATGTTGGGATGATATAGCAGCTAGGTAGTGGCTGGGTGGGGAAGTGGGGGCAGATTTAGTGATGTGATGATAAAGGATCTAGGTAGTGGCCATATGAGGAAGTGGGGGCAGATTAAGTGATGTGATGATATAGGAGCTAGGTAGTGGCAAGGTGGGGAAATGGGGCAGATTTAGTGATGTGATGATATAGAAGCTAGTTAGTGGCTGGATGGGGACATGGGAGCAGATTTAGTGATGGGATGATTAGGGGCTAGGTAGTGGCTGGGTGTGGAAGGTGGGACAGATTTAGTGATGTGATGATATAGAAGCTAGGTAGTGGCTGGATGGGGACGTGGGAGCAGATTTAGTTATGGGATGATATAGGGGCTAGGTAGTGGCTGGGTGTGGAAGGTGGGACAGATTTAGTGATGGGATGATATAGGAGCTAGGTAGTGGCTGGGTGTGAAAATGGGGGTAGATTTAATGTTGGGATGATACAGGAGCTAGGTAGTGGCTGGGTGTGGAAGGTGAGACAGATTTAGTGATGAAATTATTGGAGCTAGGTAGTGGCTGGGTGTGAATGTGGGGCAGATTTAGTGGTGGGATGATATAGGATCTAGGTAGTGGCTTGGTGTGGAAGGTGGGGCAGATTTAATGATGGGATGATATAGGAGCTAGGTAGTGTCTAGGTGGGGAATTGGGGACAAATTTAATGATGGGATGATATAGGAGCTAGGTAGTGGTTAGGTGGGGAAGTGGGGGTAGATTTAGTGATGTGATGATATAGGAGCTAGGTAGTGGCAAGGTGGGGAAATGGGGCAGATTTAGTGATGTGATGATATAGAAGTTAGGTAGTGGCTGGATGGGGACGTGGGAGCAGATTTAGTGATGGGATGACATAGGGGCTAGGTAGTGGCTGGGTGTGGAAGGTGGGACAGATTTAGTGATGGGATGATATAGGAGCTAGGTAGTGGCTGGTTGTGAAAATGGGGGTAGATTTAATGTTGGGATGATATAGGAGCTAGGTAGTGGCTGGGTGTGGAAGGTGGGACAGATTTAGTGATGAAATTATTGGAGCTAGGTAGTGGCTGGGTGTGAAAGTCGGGATAGATTTAGTGATGGGATGGTATATGAGCTAGGTACTGGCTGGGTGGGGAATGGGGGTAGATTTAGTGATGGGATGATATAGGACCTAGGTAGTGGCTGGGTGGGGAAGTGTGAGCAGATTTAGTGGTGGGATGATATAGGATCTAGGCAGAGGCTGGGTGTGGAAAGTGGGGCAGATTTAGTGATGGGATGATATAGGAGTTAGGTAGTGGCTGGGTGTTAAAGTGGTGGTAGATTTAGTGATGAAATGGTATAGGAGCTAGGTAGTGGCTTGGTGTGGAAGGTGGGACAGATTTAGTGATGAAATTATTGGAGGTAGGTAGTGGCTGGGTGTGAAAGTGGGGATAGATTTAGTGATGGGATGGTATATGAGCTAGGTACTGGCTGGGTGGGGAATGGGGGTAGATTTAGTGATGGGATGATATAGGAGCTAGGTAGTGGCTGGGTGGGGAAGTGTGAGCAGATTTAGTGGTGGGATGATATAGGATCTAGGCAGTGGCTGGGTGTGGAAAGTGGGGCAGATTTAGTGATGGGATGATATAGGAGCTAGGTAGTGGCTGGGTGTTAAAGTGGTGGTAGATTTAGTGATGAAATGGTATAGGAGCTAGGTAGTGGCTTGGTGTGGAAGGTGGGACAGATTTAGTGATGAAATTATTGGAGGTAGGTAGTGGCTGGGTGTGAAAGTGGGGATAGATTTAGTGATGGGATGGTATATGAGCTAGGTACTGGCTGGGTGGGGAATAGGGGTAGATTTAGTGATGGGATGATATAGGAGCTAGGTAGTGGCTAGGTGGGGAAGTGGGGGCAGATTTAGTGGTGGGATGATATAGAATCTAGGTAGTGGCTGGGTGTGGAAGGTAGAGCAGAGTTAGTGATGGGATGATATAGGAGCTAGGTAGTGGCTAGGTGGGGAAGTGGGGACAAATTTAATGATGGGATGATATAGGTGCTAGGTAGTGGCTAGGTTGGAAAGTGGGGACAGATTTAGTGATGTGATGATATAGGATCTAGGTAGTGGCTGTGTGGGGAAGTGGGGCAGATTTAGGGATGTGATGATATAGGAGCTAGGTAGTGGCTAGGTGGGGAAATGGGGGCAGATTTAGTGACGTGATGGTATAGAAGCTAGGTAGTGGCTGGATGGGGACGTGGGAGCCGATTTAGTGATGGGATGATATAGGAGCTAGGTAGTGGCTGGGTGTGGAAGGTGGGGCAGATTTAATGATGGGATGATATAGGAGCTAGGTAATGGCTGGGTGTGAAAGTGGGGGTAGATTGTGATGTGATGATATAGGATCTAGGTAGTGGCTGGGTGTGGAAGTGGAGGCAGATTTAGTGATGGGATGATATAGGAGGTAGGTGGTGACTGGGTGGGGAAGTGGGGGCAGATTTAATGGTGGGATGATATAGGATCTATGTAGTGGCTGGGTGTGGAAGTTGGGGCAGATTTAGTGATGGGATGATATAGGAGCAAGGTAATGGCTGGGTGTGGAAGTGGGGGCAGATTGTGATGTGATGATATAGGATCTAGGTAGTGGCTGGGTGTGGAAGTGGAGGCAGATTTAGTGATGGGATGATATAGGAGGTAGGTGGTGACTGGGTGGGGAAGTGGGGGCAGATTTAGTGGTGGGATGATATAGGATCTATGTAGTGGCTGGGTGTGGAAGTTGGGGCAGATTTAGTGATGGGATGATATAGGATCTAGGTAGTGTCTGGGTGGGGAATGGGGGTAGATTTAGTGATGGGATGATATAGGAGCTAGGTAGTGGCTGGGTGTGGAAGGTGGGACAGATTTAGTGATGAAATTATTTATTGGAGCTAGGTAGTGGCTGGGTGTGAAAGTGGGGATAGATTTAGTGATGGGATGGTATATGAGCTAGGTACTGGCTGGGTGGGGAATGGGGGTAGATTTAGTGATTGGATGATATAGGAGCTAGGTAGTGGCTGGGTGTGGAAGTGTGGGCAGATTTAGTGATGAAATGATATAGGAGCTAGGTAGTGGCTGGATGGGGACGTGTGAGAAGATTTAGTGATGGGATGATATAGGAGCTAGGTAGTGGCTGGGTTTGGAATTGGGGTAGAGAGAACAGTGATTGGAGATACGACATAGAAAAAGGATAAAATTTGAAGACTGTCTAGAGATTTTAAAGGAAATTAGTTGAAATAACAACAAACAACTTGGTGTATGAAAGAAACAGATAACTCTCCTCATTAAATGTGCGTTATATAACTAAGGGTTAATTGAATGAATAGGGAATGTCTAGAATTGAACGAAGGTGAACTGAGTAAATGATTTGTGATAGCAGAAAGGCTTTTAAGAGGCATATGGTTAGAGTGAGTTGGGGACCTTACCATCGTTAACAATAGTGATACGTTAGATTTAGGCTCCTGTATACACGATTAGTTTCTCTACACGTCTTGATTACAAATTTAAAATACTTATAATTAAATATTATAAAATAAATTAATAAAAAATGAATCATATAAGATAGATTAACTACTGATATGCTATGAAGTATGGGGAAAGGTTTAACAGCTAATTGTGAGATGCATGATTCTGGCCTTTGACAGCAAATCATGATCTTCTCTGAATACCACATCCTCTATACCTAAAGATGTATTGAACAATATATTAAATTTAATTTTGTATCATACACACTATCTACTATGCCAATCTTACCAATACACTAGCCACTAGGCCAATCTTACTAACACACTAGCCACTAGGCCAATCTTACTAACACACTAGCCACTATGTCAATCTTACTAATACACTATCCACTAGGCCAATCTTACTAACACACTAGCCACTATGTCAATCTTACTAACACACTATCCACTAGGCCAATCTTACTAACACACTATCCACTAGGCCAATCTTACTAACACACTAGCCACTATGTCAATCTTACTAATACACTATCCACTAGGCCAATCTTACTAACACACTAGCCACTAGGCTAATCTTACTAACACACTAGCCACTAGGCCAATCTTACTAACACACTAGCCATTAGGCCAATTGTCCCCATGAATGGACCTACGTAATCAATGTGAATTCTAGACCACGGCCTACTAGGAAATTCCCATGGGTGTAAGGGTGCCTCTGCCGGAGGTTTTCTGTTCAACTGACATAAGCTACAGTTTTGTATCTCCTTTTCAATGTCTGAATCAATCTTAGGCCACCACACATATGATCCTGCAAGGTTTTTCATTCTGTTGGTGCCTGGGTGTCCTTCATGTAGAATTTGTAGTATTTGAGCATGTCCCTTGAGTGAAACCACAACTCGACTACCGCGAAGTGAACAACCGTCATCGACACTCAGCTCCGATCAAACACTGAAAAACGGTCTCAGTGACGCATCGGGTTTTCTCTATGGCCATCCAGATTTGATGTAGCTGACCACCTGTACGAGCAATGGATCTTTACCGGTCCACTGTTTAATTTAATCGGCTTTTTAATGGTTGACTGATCCAAATGTTCCATGACCATTTTAATCTCTTCTGGAACAGAGGGTTCCACAAGTCTCTCCTAAGTCGACTAAGTCCATCTGCGTAGTTTTTACGGCCTTCCATATATACCAGCGTGTACTCGTACGCGGACAGTGTTTAGGCCGACCGCTGTATTCTGGCAGCGGCCATATCTGGAATCCTCAGATCTTCCTTCAATAAACAAAGCAGGGATTTATGATCTGTGTATAGTAAAAAAAATGTTTGCCATACAAGTATTGGTGAAACTTTTTCACTCCAAAAACGATTGAAAGTCCTTCTCTCCAAATGTGAATAATTCTTCTCCGCTTGAGACAATGTACGCGAAGCTTAACAAACTGGCCTTTCTGAACCATCTTCCATCTTCATAGCGAGTACAGCACCGTCACCATAGGGTGATGCATCGCAACATAGTACAATTTCTAAGAACGAGTCAAAGTGTACTAATAGATCCGCCGACAATAACAACTGTTTTGACTTTCGGAATGGTTCCTGCTTATCCTTTGTCCAAGCCCATTTTGCCCCCTTCACCAGTACATCGTGTTTTGGTGCTAGTACTGTTGATTTGTTTGGCAAACACCGACTATAAAAGTTGATCATTCCCAGGTACGCCTGAAGTTCTTTCACTGTGGTAGGTGTAGGCATATCTCCGATTGCCTTGACCTTCTCCGTAATTGGTTTCACTCCCTCAGCATTGACCTGGTGACCCAAATAAACCACTTCCTTTGCCAGAAAAATGCATTTCGACCGTTTCAGACGGATACCTGCCTCTGTTATCCTACACAGGACCTCACTTAGGTTTTCCAGATGTTCGGACCGGGTACGTCCTGTGATGAGAATGTCATCTACTCTTACTACTACGTCAGAGTGTCAGTTGTTTGTAATAGTCAAAGCAAGAACTTGCCCTTAGTGATTATGGAAGGGGAAGGCCCAAGTTTAATGGGTAGAGACTGGCTTCAGGAACTAAGGCTTGACTGGTCTGAAATATTCCACACTAAACTCCATTCAGGAACAACCCCAGAAGAGGTGGACAGAGTACTGGAGAAATATGGAGATGCATTAAAGGATGGTCTTGGCACAGTGAAAGGGATTAAGGCCAAAATATACGTTGACGAACAAGCAACTCCGAAATATTTCAAGGCAAGGCCCGTGCCTTACACGCTCCGTGAAAAATTGAAGAGGAGCTGAGTCGCCTTCAACGCGAAGGAACGATTGAAGCCGTGCAATTCTCGGAATGGGCGGCGCCCATAGTACCCTGTAAGTTCTTGCTTTGACTATTACAAACAACTGACACTAAACATATACCGACGACAGATATGGGCTCTCCCAAATATGTCCTCAACTTTCGGTCACATGGTTGCACCTTGATCTCAACTCCCTGGTCCACAATTTCATCTAGAGTCTTTTGACTGATCACTGACAGTGAAGCTCCCGTATCTATTTGCATGTCTATGAACTTGTTTTCAAGTTGCACCTTTATCATGTATGCATCCTTTGAATGACCTACGTGAAACATCGTATAGACCTCATCTTCTTCTGCCTCAACGTAATTAGTACTAGAAGTAGGCCGGCTTTTTCCTCTTCCCCGGCCTGTATGTTTCCGAAAAGGTCGTCTCGTCTGACCTATTGTTACACCTGACTGTCGTTGCTGACATTTTTTACTAAGGTGTCCCGTCTTCCCACACGAATAACATTCAACATCCTTGTATGGACATGCTGCGGGAGAGTGTTGTTTACCGCACCTAAAACATCCATTATTAATTTAACCTCGGAATTTGTGTCGCGTCCCTCAGTACGTCCAGTACTTTGATGTTTACGGTTGCTGTAAATTTTGTTGACATGTTGGGCCTGTCGCTGGTTCTGACCTGTTTTCTTCAAATCAGTCGCATTTTGTACTGCCATTTCCAGTGCGATGGCCATCTCTAGGTTTTTTTAATGTCAGCCGCCAATCTGACAACAATCTTCGCTGTATGTGATCGTTATTTATTTATCCCACACACTAACCTACCACGTAACATTGTCTCTAACGTTGTTCCAAAATTGCAATGTTCTGACAGTTTACGGAGTTCCGACACAAATGTCGCTGCTGTCTCCCCCGTATTTCTGAATCTACTATTGAATTTGAAACGTTGAACAATCTCTGATGGGGTTGGGTCGTGATGGTTCTGAATCAGTTCTTTTAACTCATCGAACGTCTGTTCCCCTGGTTTTGTGGGAGCCAACAAATTACTCATAAGTCTGTACGTTTTCGATCCACATACTGACAATAGAATGGCTTTTTTCTTTGCACCTCCGGTAATATCGTTCGCCGTACAATAATGCTCTAATAGTTCGATGTATTGAATCCATACCTCTGATTCCGGGCGAAATTCCTCTAATTTACCGTATGCAGCCATCTCTGGGTTCTCTGGTAATCTTCTGACACAGGTATTTAACAGTCTACCGCCTCGTCGTCAGTGTTACATTCATCATGGCCGCCTAAACATGTGCTTATAACTTGCGCGATCCCACAATGCATTAATTAGTCAGGGGGATAACTCTGCTATACTTAAAGTAACGCTACACTAATATATGACTAGTTACTTCACCAATCTTGCTAACTCACTATCCACAAGGCCAATTTTACTAACACACTAGCCACTAGGCCAATATAGTTTTGTACCAACACTTCTACTGTGCCACAAATGGTATACTATTACTATAAACTAATAAACAAGGCGTTATATCTACTAAGTTCGTGGTTATTATATTGTATTGAGAAAAACGTCAATTACTTCAGTTTCATCACTTCGTTGATCTTAACACGAGTTTCATGTTTGTCATTTCATCATGAATACTATTTTAAAAACCTAATCTTCTGTAGACCAGACTTATTATCCACCATATGATGGCGTCCGTAGTCTTAATTTTTCCAACGATTCAACAAGCATGTATATCTTTTTTCTGGTGTGGAACCAAACCGCCAAGGTCATTGACTGATAGCAATACAGGGTGTTCTATCTCCATTGATTACTAGGATGCGTTTCTGAGTAAGCGACCACGGTTAATGTGTTTTTCTATAATACATCCGGATACAACAAGTCGAGGATTATCTGAGTTAGGTTTGGTTCTAACCCTGATTAAAGTAAGAGATACGAGACTTGGCTAATAACAGGTGGCTTAGAGGGATCCCCTGGGCAACACAAAGAGATAAAAAAAAAACATTGACTTGCGCCTATTGACATGTCATCTATTTAAAGAATCTAATTTAAATTTAGGATATTAACTGTCGAGAAGTGTGTCGGTTTGACCCCAGCAGCATCTTTCTCCTAACATACCCTGTGACTGTGTACAAAATCACTATAATAGGTTTCTACTGTTTAATGAGGTTCTCCTTCGTTTTTTATGGACGGAGGATAATCAATTCGTCAGTGACGGATTATTTTGAATTACAGGAATGACTACTCCGTATCTAATCAATTAACAAAAATATCACAGTTCAAATTAATAAAAGAAGAAATTGAATATTGTTCCGATAAAAAATAGAATGGAAGAAACCTCCAAGTATTATAATAAACGATTTTGAATGATTACACTCGTTAGATAACATGCAACATATTTATATAAATTCCTTCAGACTATTACATTTCGTAAACAAAAAAGTAAATGCTATTTTGTGACTACATAAAATATTGCTTAGCAGATGTTTTAAAAGACAGTAAACTTTTCAGTTTTGTATATAAGATTGTGAACTGTTTTAGATGAAATGACCTCGGCTTATAGTGTGTAAAAAGATCTTTTGAATCCATCAAAATAGAGTTGTTGTATGTTATTCATTTTTAAATTTTATCCCTTTTTTAAACATATCATTTGAAAGCGTATGAAAATCGAATTTCAGAATGACTTTTGAAGCACGTTTTAGGATGTTTGAGTAGCATCTCCCCATGAAGTACAGCAATAGTCAAAATGAGGATTTATAAACTAATTGTTATAGCCACATCAAGGTGATTCCGTCAGAAAAGGTAAAATATCTACGATTGCTAATGCGAAGATAGACAGTATACATCCGTTGACTGAGTTTTCGATCAACATGTGTTATGTTAAACTAGAGGACCAAACTGCAACACTTCGGTCCGAGAGTTCAACATAACACATGGTGACCGAAAACTCAGCCTACAAATGTTTTGTTATATCTTCTATCACGTATATAAGAACTAAAAAAATCCTTCATTACAAATATATATATTAATTATAATGTATGATAGCAAATAAAATGAATATAGTCATTTTATTTCTGAAATAAAATATTACAAAGAATGAATTTGTGATCAATTGGGCAACAGTTTGGTCCTTTTATTCAACATAACACATGTTGAGCTCAAACTCGGTCAACAACTGTATACTGTTACACCACAATGTCTTAGAAACATTATCCCAGAACAAAATTCGCATATTCACCAAGACAACACTAGACATGTCCGATATAGAACAACATTCTTATAAACTAATTTCTACCTGCTTCTGTCAACCTTTGGAATTTACCTTTTGACAATATCCATTTATTAGAAAATATGGCTTCTTAACATAGATCTTATACAAAAGGAACATATCACTGTGGAATAAGAATAAGTCGGATATACCATACCATTCCATAAAAATCTTGTGGCTTGGCCTCTTTGGTCTTGCCGTAACGCAAACGAAATTACCTGTCATTTCTTACTACCTTGTCAAAATACATAGACACTATATCAATCTGCTTTAAAAGTCTTTTAGAATACAAAGTGTTATAACATTATTGTTTGATGACGAATATCTATCATACGACCAAAATTAAAATCTATTCATTTGCGTACACCATAAATGATTATATACACATCTTTTTGAATGAGTTTGATCAGTGGTATAAACAATTACACACGTAACACAGATTTCTCTTAGCTTTGCTTAACATATGGCTTAATATGCTATTGGTATAACAAGTCGTTCTTGTACCTATTAGTAAAAAAGTAAATGGCTTACAAAGAGAACTTACTTTTGCATTTTCCAGTGGATTGGTGATGTATTGAATTCTGAAGCTTTTGATTAGTATAACACAGGTCAATACATTTGGGATAACATTTTAGCTCTTATACTGCAAAATCTTGTTCCTTTTGATATATCAATTTTTGCTTTAAGCTAGAAAATCAACAAATTTATCGTCAATTTAACAGATCTGCACGTTTTCCTTAATTGAACTGTTAAAGCATGGGCATCACTTTCCTCTGAAGTATACCGGATAGATATTTAAGTAAATTAATTAAAGTGAACAGTCGGGCAAGGATGGCTAAAGTCGGTTAAAATGTTGTGAATGTATCCAGTTTAATTTCTTATGAAATAGAAAAATAAAATCTCTCGCCAAAATCTGTCTGCGTACGAAGAAATTAATTTAAAGTATAGGAATCCTATAACGTCCTCCCGGCTGACTATGTCCGTGGTTACATTTCCACGCAGCCTTGCTTTCAATGCTTTCAACTTTCCTTTACTTTAATGGTCAGAACTGGGAAACGTAAGCAGAACTTGGCCGTCGTATCAATATGTGAGAACTTTTGGAAGGCCAATGTATGCATTTAGACTGGTTTTCTTTCCCCGACTTTTCACTTTAAAAACCTTGTTAATTTTGTTAGTGTCTGTTATGTCTATATTTTCAAATTGAATAAAGGTTGGAGGTTGTTTTTCAGTTTTAGGGCAAAGTTTCAAAAAGTATTTCCAGAGGTCTTTATTTGAATTTTGCATTTCTCTAAGATTTCCACAAAGTAGTTTTTTCTTTCATTCTTTATCACGTCTGTAACTTTGTTTTTCAACATTTTATACATTTTGCCATTCTTTTTAGTTTGTTTCTGATATTTAATAATACCAATATTTATATCATTATTCCACCACTCAGGAATGGTACATTATTTGTATGATTTTTAACTCGTTCCCCCCCCCCCCTCCCCAATTAGTCGTCAGGTATAAGACACAGTTCGAGTGTCTGGGGCCTGTATGGCAATCATCCGCAAAATTTTTAATTTTACTGATGACGTGGGGCTTTTTTAACGTTCTAGACACAACCATCTTGTACGTGTTACTTCAGTTCATTTACCTTTACTAACTGTAAATTTTATCAGTACGAGAAATTCCCATAGAAACTCATTAGCTGTCAGACACTTTGTAATTGTGACTATCCAGACACTCCAAAACATTATTCTTCAAGGAACGTCACTTCCGCAACATCTGTTTCATTGAGGGACTTGAATGTATCAATATGGCAGGAAAGTGTATCGATAGTACAGACAGGTGGAACCAATGGTGATGAAGGGGTCGTGGACAAGGTGCCAAAACGATAATTGGAATTTGGCCTTCGTGTAAACATGGCTGCTCTGTAACCTAAACACTTGTCTTTCCCTTGGGCTACATGTGAGGATTGCAGTAGATAGTGTGGATGTATCCATGTGAAGACCGTAGTAATTTACTGGGAAGTCCTGTAATTACAGACGACAATACATGCGTTTTACGTAAACCAATAACATCAACATACAGTTGGCATTACCCTGCATATGTTGCAATAAACTTTTTACATCATAGTTATCTAAGTTTACTAAGGTTATTAACCAATATAAATAGTACCGGCTTAGTGGTGACAAAATGTGAAATCTGATTGAAATTGTCTGGTCATGCATGGCTTGTATCTTGTTTGAAAACCTGAAGATATCGTAATCAGGCTTGAAAAGTCGTGAACATATTTTTATATTGACCAATGAAAGACAGATTTTAATACACCTTGGACGCAATCACGAACACACAAAAAAAAACCAGCATACACGTTTTGTTTAGGTTCATAAATCGTTTAATATGTTCACAAGTGACACTGTGATTACTTAACTCCAGAACGACCAGATTCCGTTTTCTTCAGATCATGTACGGATACTAATGAAGCATTGGTTCTAATTCGGTTTCTAACAACTTTTCCCCGCCTAAAGCTCATGATCAGGCAACGTAAAATTTTAATGGGAAGATCATGTCAATCCGATTGAAAAGTGTACTAAAGTCAGCAATACGATCAGTTGTGTTATCAGGACTAAGGACAGACATTTTCAGTTGCTTCGATTCGGAGTAAACATAAAAGCAGTCGAGACAATATAAAGTACACTATGACCAGCTTTGTGTGGACCATTACTAGACGGTAAAATCTGCACACCCAGACGGCGGGATGGTGATGTAACACTGATTCGACCTGATTGGACATTTCCGCTGGTTATGACCTTGATACAGGCTCACGCGCTTCTATACTTGAGTTTTACTGTTTAGAATAATCCTGAGATGTCAGAATTTTGTACGCCTTACTATAAATTATATTGGTTGATAAAAGGCTAGATTAAAAAAAAAGATATTTCCATGTCAAATGTTATTATTTTAAGTAGTTTCTTATTTTCTGAGCACTTCAATTATTGCCGGACGACATATATATATTGAAATATGTTGTAGCACGCAACTATAAAATATCCATTGTCTTTTAACGGTTCGTGATTTTTTTTCCTAGTGTAAAAACCCCCTCAAAATACAACAGTTTTTTTATATATGTAAATGTATGTGATTTGTCTGTTTTGGCATGGAGTCAAATCACACACTTTAAAATAAGCGTGTGATGTATTTACCTTGTGTACTGGGTATAACTTTGTCCTCTGCAGTGCTATCACCGGTACAGATGGTACAGGAATATCAATCCGTATATTTGTAATGCTGGCTCATTCATAAATACCGTCTGGATATATAATAGTACAAGTTTTATGCTTTAGTCAGAAAGTTCTCACGAAGTTATCCACTTGAAGAATGATTTTGTTCGTTGAACCAAATTCGGTAACGTCAATAAAATGTTCGGTTTCTAATTGATGTACATTTTGTATACGTTTAGTATTTAGTACCGGAAGTGGCAAAGCTTCCGCATTAGATTGTCCACATAGATTTATGATTGTTTTAGTGTTTTGTAAAAGGTTTGATGATCTTTTCTGTTGTGCATTGGGTCATATCACTGTAGCAAAATATATTTTTCTTGCGTTTTGAGTGCTGGTACACAGCAATATCTTTCTTATTTGAGTTTCATATCAAAACAAAACTCCTTTCACCTGAAATTCTGGTCAATTTCTTGTCAATTTCAGGCGAGGGAATTTTCCATGTGTTCGACCAGAAACTAATGTAGGGATCATTTTTTTTTTTATCTTTGACTCTTTCTTTGACTCCATTGACACCGCCTCACGTTGTGAAGGAAGGTTATAGTTTCTGTCCTCTGGTCAAAACACACCATAGTCTGTAAAAGTGAAAGTTTGTGGTCCTGCTTATCGCTCAGAATAAAGGGGGTGGGACGACTGGCTTTTCCGTTGTCAGTATATATGAACGGACAGTGTGATTCAGTGAAATATAACGATAAAATAGACACAAGTTCCACTATTACAAACAGACACAGCATTTACAAACTGCAGTCTCCCAAAGCACAAAACACATATCACATACATGGGGTAGTGCCTTTAAATGCCCCTACCAGTTACCAGGACGTTACGTACGTGACCAAACTATTACAAACGTTTTGTTATTGCCAAGGTGAAAAAATGCACATTCTTCAAGTTTTTGGATTGTTTTCAAACCCCATTCTACACATATCTTGTATTTATCTTTCTAGCCAAACACTTACGATACATTCTTTCCAGTGACTGACAAAACACGTGTTTGGTTTGTCACACGAGATAGGACACTGCTACAATGGGGATAATATGAACACCAGTGTCTTGGCAAACATTTGGAGGCATCGACAAAGGTAATAGTTGTTTGTAGTTACTGATGAAAAATGTCTTTATTATAGACTCCCCAAACAGTTAGTTAGTTCAAGAGTGTTACTTTGGTAAGTAATTGTTGTTTTCAAGCTTCCACTAACTCTGATTATCAACGCTCTTAGAAAGCTTGACTTGAGTGTAGTGTTTGTATATAGGAATGAAGAGTGCGTTGATGATGTGTTTACAAAAAACTCCCTTCTACAGATAAACACATTTAGAGCTTGCCACACTGTTATTGATATCGAACTGATGTCTAAAACAAACAACACAGAGTACACAAGGACACACTGACATACATTATCAATGAGATTGAATTTACTACTCTAAAAATTGTGGTCTTTGGAAAATTTTATACAACAGACTCCAATAGACACGTAATTCGGACGACTCATTCAAAATCGATAAAGATATGCTTGGAAGTACCAAATTATGTAAAATTGAACATATTGTGCACCTGTGATAGTGATTGCTCAAAGATGAAGAGCAATTTTGTTACAACCAACCTTTTGCATTATCTAATGTGTGGAGTGCAAAAATATTATTAGTTTTTGTAAAACATACACAGTAGGGGTGACTTTGTCAGTGCGAAATGAATATCTTAAATGTGTGTGAAGATAACAAGGGGCTTTACACCTTGATCTTATTCTTTGTATCGTTATATTATATATATACCATATAATATCTCCTTCCACGAATTTAAATGTCAACGAAATTGGAATATATCATAATCAACGAAAGATTAACCTAGCTAAAATAAATATTACTTATTGTGCATTGGAATGAATTAATTCTTATATCATCATGGTTGTCAAAATATAGAAGAAGACAATTTCAATTTCGATAGAAACGTGTTTTATTCATTGCTTCTTGTAGGAATATCGATAAAGCAATACGTTCAAGTAGTTCATAAAAGAAAACAATGGTAGTTTATAATGTAATTTAATCATCAACTCCTTGGCATTAATTATCACATTTTCACCGGTCGTCTAAAACCTTCCCAGCAAATGTCATCGCCAAGTCAGCAAATCTGTCTGATAAATAGTGGGTTTTTTTTAAAGATGAATGATCCGCCAATGAGTTTTGGTTGGCCACCATTACGTTTTGGTTGGCCACCATTACGTTTTGGTTGGCCACCATTACAGCCCGTCTTTTCACTTTTGTTATGAATGAGACACAGAGGAGGAGCCATTCTTAATTGTTTTATGTTCTGTGTTGCATCGTTTATTTCCTTAAAATTTGACTTTCCACAAAACTCGATCTGGAAATGTATGTCAACAGTTTAAATGTTTCAAGCGCTAACGTCGTTGTTTGAAAGCCTTGGTGACATTGGTTTTCGTCTACACATTCTTCATACCAACAATGGCATACAGTGTGTTTGACGTTTAATGGATAGAGAAAGCGTAATGACACTCGAACAATACACGGATCACATTGTGGCGCAGACCCGTAGTTCTCTGTTACAAGCAGTACTTCGTGTCCGGGGGATTCGTGGCGGTACCACAGAGAATATCACAACAGCGACTCCTGAAAAATAAGCATCAGTATCACACGATAGCAAATATTTCTACTACTATCAATTGATATCATATCATCTTCAACTGAATTAGAGCTACAAACATTGAAAGTAAGCAGCCGTGACTTATAATATTACACCATAGTTTGGATATAATGTTACTCATTTACCTCTACTTCTTTATTACATACACATGAGCAGCCTTCGCATCTTCCTTTAATCGCATTTGTAAAATACAACTAATCCTTTAACACATCGTAAATGAACTACACATCAAAAAATAATCAGAATATCTCTACATATATATTTACCTATTGAATATGAAGCATAACAAAGGCGGGCTAAGTCACACTGGGAGACGACGTTGACCATACTGGATTTCGATGTTAGGTAAGTAATACTGGCTACTGTAAAGATCTAATATCCAAGCTATCAACTTGATTGATTTAAATATAATCCATGGAATCAGATGAATATCACATAAATAACAAATACCCGCACTACCATAATCACGCGCTCAATGTTCGGCGTGCTGGAGCTTTCCCGGAAATCACTTTCTGTATGGCTTGTTTGAATCGTAGTGACGAACTCGCCTTCCTCTGCCGTCCCTCGCGCGCGTTTTTAGCACGTCTACACTCCCGGAATAAGTCCTGGAACATGTCTGTAATGACGGACACTTGTGTCCAGTCCGCGGCTGACACTTCGTAAAATTTACACCCGATTTCGTCCGCTAACTCCATACCATGATTGACCGGAACCTGGCGATCGTGAAGTAAGTCCGATTTATTGCCCACCAGGATGCCACTGATGGCCGTGGAATGACGAACATTCTCTACTTGTCTTTTAATGTTGATAACTTCATCAAAACTCTCTTTGTCCGTGATAGAATACACAAAAACAAAACAGTCAGCCCATAAGGCGTACCCGTCCTTCCAGCCTTCTTCCATCTGTTAAAATAAAAGCAGGAATTAATTTTTCAGTACATGATGCTTCAATATCTGATAACGTAAGCCATGCTATACTGACTGAAGATTGAACCTGCGTCCAGAATCTACCATGGGTAACTGTGACCTAATTCTGTATTTGATGGTATATATAACAGAAGATCTTATATCATAATTTGTTAACTGCCATTTGAGTATGATTGAAACTGTTTTCTGTTCTTGGTTGTCATGCATATCTCGTTCGTTATGAACCAGGAACGTTAGAATGGCATTCAAAATCATCTTTTAAAAGAAGGGAGGCCCAAATACAATGACTAAGTAGACTGTAATTGATCCCATCCCTGATACAGTCACGTGTTGCTGTAAAGCAGGCTACAAGTAAGACAATTAAAGTGAACAGTCGGGCAAGGATGGCTAAAGTCGGTAAAAATGGTGTGAATGTATCCAGTATAACTTCTTATGAAATGGAAAAATAAAATCTCTCGTCAAAATCTGTCTGCGTACGAAGAAATTAATTTAAAGTATGGAAATTCTAAAACGTCCTCCCGGCTCACTATGTCCGTGGTTACATTCCCACGCAGCCTCGCTTTCAATGCTTTCAACTTTTCTTTACTTTAATGGTCAGAACTGGGAAACTAAACAGAACTTGACCGTCGTATTAATATGTGAGAACTTTTGGAAGGCCAATGAACGCATTTAGACTGGTTTTCTTTGCCCGACTATTCACTTTAAATAAATCCTTACACAAAGAGGAGGAAGTCATCAGTAAAGGACGCTAGCTCTTGCGGAGCACATTATTATCCTAGTAATACTAATAACAAGATACTTTATTTTCCGAGGATATTTAAACCTGTTAAGTAAAGCTTATCTTCCACAGGGCCCTTTGTTAGTAAAAGTTATAAGTAAAAGACATTCAATAATATCACTAGAAGTACATGTACATGAAATAATAATCACTCTTTAGTAAATATTTATTTTCGTGAATCCTTTAAACATTAACACTTTAAATTTGACTATGTGGGCTCTGTATAATTTAAATTTGTTACTGCTTTCACTGGCTATAGAGTATTAATCCCATAGCTATGCATGTTTAACAATGGAAAAAACTATGTGATAAATTCCATAGCAGTTGGTTATCGTTATGTTTACTCACTCTAGTGTGTAAACACCTACGGCACCTCTGATTGGTCAATTCCAAGATCTCTTGATTCCGATTGGCTCTCAACTTCGGGCTTCTTTTCATAGCGCATTTTCTTTTAAATAGCATTGTATTTACTGTTTAACAGGTAGCTGCTTATTCAAAGTATCAAACAATAGAATATTGGCTCTCTAGTTAGGAACTATATTTTATGGCGGAAAGATATCACTACACAATGTATGGTTGTAAGTTTCCCTGAATGAAGACGAGGAAATGGTCACCATGGTATAAATATAGAGCTAAAGTTATGGGATAGATAAGTTCCCCAACGCGTGATTGTTGTTTATCATGTTTATCTAAACTCTCGTTAGTTAATTTTCAATTTTTCAAAAGACACTCGCTAAAGCTCGTGTCTTTTCAAAATTTGAAAACTAACTAACTCGAGTTTGATAAACATGATAAACAACAGTCACTTGTTGGGGAACCTCTATTTATTAGTATATCAGTCAGCGCCAAACTAAACATCGAAACAACCAAAGTTACCCTCAAGTATAATCCGGGTTCATACGCCTTTCATTCTCATATATGTTATTTATATATCTCATCTAGCCTTGTCAATTCCTGAGAATCTTGAGTAAGGATTTTGACCTTGTTAATTAAGTACGCAGAATGTCTCTTCCTGTCTATCTTGATGAGGACCAGAATGCAATCTACAAGTTCGTGGGCGAACGTCAGTTGTCATTCGACGGTCTACTGACAGGGTACAGCCGATCCGAACAATGAAATACTCTGCTAACCAATTCTGCTAAACTGGTATCGATAATATTATTTTTTCAAAGTATGACCATCCAGGTTGTAATTGCAGGTAAATTCACATAAATCATATGTTGCATTGATTGACAATACGTTAAAAACAACTACTGAAGACAACTCAGGTTTTCATTTGTCAAACCTATAAAACGTTTTGTTTGAATCAAACTTTTCAAAAGAACATACAAGTCATTACAGTTCTGAAGCGTTATATAACCGATCTTGATGAAATTTACTGTATTAGAAAGTTTCTATTTTGTCGATCTAACTTAATCATGGCTTGGATATTTCTACCCATTGTAATTCCAGAACTGACCCCCGAAAGATGTTTTGTAAGAGGTGTTCATACCTCTAGTACAATGTATGTTATCAACCTACTGGTAACGTACCTCTAGTGCAATGTATGTTATCAACCTACTAGTAACGTACCTCTAGTACAATGTATGTTATCAACCTACTAGTAACGTACCTCTAGTACAAGATATGTTATCAACCTACTAGTAACGTACCTCTAGTACAATGTATGTTATCAACCTACTAGTAACGTACCTGGCCGGCTGTGTCCAGAATCTCCATCTTTACTTCATCGTCATCAAAGTTGGTCCGATATTTATAGATACTCTCTGAAACACAATATATAATTCATCATTAGAATATCAACGGATGCTCATAACAGCATTAGTAAAACAGAGGAAACTTGCAATATTAAACTTGCAAATAGTGTTACTTTCAAGATGGAAACTACTCAAACTCAACCCATTGAAACGTTGAAAATAAAACGAAAAAGTGGAAGAGCGAGATCTAATCTGGACATCAAACAAATCCTTTTAACGAATTGTTTTCTATATTGAGAACTATTTGACTTTCTTTGTATTAATACCAAATCTGATTTCTGATTGGTCGATTATTTTTATACCTCATTTAGAAATCATACAATAGCGAAAAAACACATGTAGACGTGTTTGTCTCGAACCAGACCTGTAGGATACAGATCGTACATTATGTATGAAGTGGAACTTATTTGTCTCTTTAAGCACGTTTTCCCCTGTCTGAGACAATGGATTTAGATTAAATTTAGCTATGCTTTGATGGGCGACCTAGTTGTATGTTTATCGTCCATCCAACATTAAGACCTCTGACAGCTTCTATATCCAAATGTTTGATGATCGTCTACCGAAATAACTTGTAGTCCAGATATCGTTGTTTCCACTCCTTGATATTTGTTTGAATTTTTTATATTCTTCATTTCGTAAATACTATTATTGCTTTCGTTCTTTCTCCAACATTTAAAATGTTAGATAAATCAAACAATCGTGAAAAGGCAATTTTATTGAACTAGAGAGCCGTTTTTGTAATTAGCTTCCTGACAAATTACTTTGGCACTAAGTTTTATCAAAGTGTTAATGGTGACTAGTATCAGGTATCCAATATTTTCAACACCTGTGGAATCTAACATGTTCAAGAATGTCATATATTACACAATTATTTCCACAAAAAAATGTCTATAATGATTTTATTAAGGGAAAGCAACACCATAAATGTAGAAATGACTGCTCAGATATCACAATGATTATAAATAAAGGGAAAGCAACACAACATATGTAGAAAGGACTGCTCAGATATCAGAATGACTATAGATAAATGGAAAGCAACACAACATATGTAGAAAGGACTCCTCAGATATAACAATGACTATAGATAAAGGGAAAGCAACAAAACATATGTAGAAAGAACTCCTCAGATATCACAATGACTATAAATAAAGGGAAAGCAACACAACATATGTAGAAAGGACTGCTCAAATATCACAATGAAAATAGATAAAGGGAAAGCAACACAACATATGTAGAAAGGACTTCTCAGATATCACAATGACTGTAGATAAATGGAAAGTAACAAAACATATGTAGAAAGGACTGCTCAGATATCACAATGACTGTAGATAAAGGGAAAGCAACATAACATATGTAGAAAGGACTTCTCAGATATCACAATGACTATAGATCAAGGGAAAGCAACATAACATATGTAGAAAGGACTCCTCAGATATCACAATGACTATAGATAAAGGGAAAGCAACACAATATATGTAGAAAGGACTCCTCAGATATCACAATGACTGTAGATAAAGGGAAAGCAACACAACACATGTAGAAATGACTCCTCAGATATCACAATGACTGTAGATAAAGGGAAAGCAACACAACATATGTAGAAAGGACTCCTCAGATATCACAATGACTATAGATAAATGGAAAGCAACATAACATATGTAGAAAGGACTTCTCAGATATCAGCAATGACTATAGATAAAGGAAAGCAACACCATATGTAGAAAAAGACTTCTCAGATATCACAATGACTATAGATAAATGGAAAGCAACACAACATATGTAGAAATGACTGCTCAGATATTACAATGACTGTAAATAAAGGGAAAGCAACACAACATATGTAGAAAGGACTCCTCAGATATCCCAATGACTATAGATAAAGGGAAAGCAACACAACATATGTAGAAAGGACTCCTCAGATATCCCAATGACTATAGATAAAGGGAAAGCAACACAACATATGTAGAAAGGACTTCTCAGATATCACAATGACTATAGATAAATGGAAAGCAACACAACATATGTAGAAAGGACTTCTCAGATATCACAATGACTATAGATAAAGGGAAAGCAACACAACATATGTAGAAAGGACTCCTCAGATATCACAATGACTATAGATAAAGGGAAAGCAACATAACATATGTAGAAAGGACTTCTCAGATATCACAATGACTATAGATAAAGGGAAAGCAACACAACACATGTAGAAATGACTGATCAGATATCACAATGACTATAGATAAAGGGAAAGCAACACCATATATGTAGAAAGGACTCCTCAGATATCACAATGACTGTAGATAAATGGAAAAGCAACCACACATATGTAGAAAGGACTGCTCAGATATCACAATGACTATAGATAAAGGGAAAGCAACACAACATATGTAGAAAGACTCCTCAGATATCACAATGACTATAGATAAAGGGAAAGCAACACAACATATGTAGAAATGACTGCTCAGATATCACATTGACTGTAAATAAAGGGAAAGCAACACAACATATGTAGAAAGGACTCCTCAGATATCACAATGACTATAGATAAAGGGAAAGCAACACAACATATGTAGAAAGGACTCCTCAGATATCACAATGACTATAGATAAAGGGAAAGCAACACAACACATGTAGAAAGGACTCCTCAGATATCACAATGACTGTAGATAAAGGGAAAGCAACACAACATATGTAGAAAGGACTGCTCAGATATCACAATGACTGTAAATAAAGGGAAAGCAACACAACATATGTAGAAAGGACTCCTCAGATATCACAATGACTATAGATAAATGGAAAGCAAACCACCATATATGTAGAAAGGACTCCTCAGATATCACAATGACTATAGATAAAGGGAAAGCAACACAACATATGTAGAAAGGACTGCTCAGATATCACAATGACTATAGATAAAGGGAAAGCAACACAACATATGTAGAAAGGACTCCTCAGATATCACAATGACTATAGATAAAGGGAAAGCAACACAACATATGTAGAAAGGACTCCTCAGATATCACAATGACTATAGATAAAGGGAAAGCACCAACATACTGTAAGAATGGACTCCTCAGATATCACAATGACTGTAAATAAAGGGAAAGCAACACAACATATGTAGAAAGGACTCCTCAGATATCACAATGACTATAGATAAATGGAAAGCAACACATATATGTAGAAAGGACTGCTCAGATATCACAATGACTATAGATAAAGGGAAAGCAACACAACATATGTAGAAAGGACTCCTCAGATATCACAATGACTATAGATAAAGGGAAAGCAACACAACATATGTAGAAATGACTCCTCAGATATCACAATGACTGTAGATAAAGGGAAAGCAACACAACATATGTAGAAAGGACTGCTCAGATATCACAATGACTGTAGATAAAGGGAAAGCAACACAACATATGTAGAAAGAACTCCTCAGATATCACAATGACTATAGATAAAGGGAAAGCAACACAACATATGTAGAAATGACTCCTCAGATATCACAATGACTGTAGATAAAGGGAAAGCAACACAACATATGTAGAAAGGACTGCTCAGATATCACAATGACTATAGATAAATGGAAAGCAACACCATATATGTAGAAAGGACTGCTCAGATATCACAATGACTATAGATAAAGGGAAAGCAACACAACATATGTAGAAATGACTGCTCAGATATCACAATGACTATAGATAAATGGAAAGCAACACCATATATGTAGAAAGGACTGCTCAGATATCACAATGACTGTAGATAAAGGGAAAGCAACACAACATATGTAGAAATGACTCCTCAGATATCACAATGACTGTAAGATAAAGGAAAGCAAACACAACATATGTAGAAAGGACTGCTCAGATATCACATGAACTATAGATAAGGGAAAGCAACACAACATATGTAGAAAGGACTCCTCAGATATCACAATGACTTATAGATAAATGGAAAGCAACACAACATATGTAGAAAGGACTCCTCAGATATCACAATGACTGTAGATAAATGGAAAGCACACCATAATATGTAGAAAGGACTCCTCAGATATCACAATGACTATAGATAAAGGGAAAGCAACACAACATATGTAGAAAGGACTGCCTCAGATATCACAATGATAAGATAAAGGGAAAGCAACACAACATATGTAGAAATGACTCCTCAGATATCACATTGACTGTAAAATAAAGGGAAAGCAACACAACATATGTAGAAAGGACTCTCAGATATCACAATGACTGTAAGATAAGAGGAAAGCAAACAACACATGTAGAAATGACTCCTCAGATATCACAATGACTATAGAATAAAGGGAAAGCAAACAACAATATGAAAGGACTCCTCAGATATCACAATGACTAATAGATAAATGGAACAACAACCATATATGTAGAAAGGACTGCTCAGATATCACAATGACTGTAGAAGGGAAAGCAACACAACATATGTAGAAATGACTGCTCAGATATCACAATGACTATAGATAAAGGGAAAGCAACACAACATATGTAGAAATGACTGTTCAGATATCACATTGACTGTAAATAAAGGAAAAAGCAACACAACATATGTAGAAAAGAACTCCTCAGATATCACAATGACTGTAGATAAAGTGAAAGCAACACAAAATATGTAGAAAGGACTCCTCAGATATCACAATGACTATAGATAAAGGGGAAAGCAACAACAACATATGTAGAAAGGACTGCTCAGATATCACAATGACTGTAGATAAAGGGAAAGCAACACAACATATGTTGAAAGGACTCCTCAGATATCACAATGACTGTAGATAAAGGGAAAGCAACACAACATATGTAGAAATGAACTGCTCAGATATCACAATGACTGTTAATAAAGGGAAAGCAAACACAACATATGTAGAATGACTGCTCAGATATCACAATGACTATAGAATAAGGGAAAGCAACACAAGATATGTAGAAAGGACTCCTCAGATATCACAATGACTATAGATAAAGGGAAAGCAACACAACATATGTAGAAGGACTGCTCAGATATCCACAATGACTATAGATAAAGGGAAGCAACACAACATATGTAGAGAAGGACTCCTCAGATATCACATATGACTATAGATAAAGGGAAAGCAACACAACATATGTAGAAATGACTGCTCAGATATCACAATGACTATAGATAAAGGGAAAGCAACATAACATATGTAGAAATGACTCCTCAGATATCACAATGACTATAGATAAATGGAAAGCAACACAACATATGTAGAAAGGACTGCTCAGATATCACAATGACTGTAGATAAAGGGAAAGCAACACAACATATGTAGAAAGGACTGCTCAGATATCACAATGACTGTAGATAAAGGGAAAGCAACATAACATATGTAGAAAGGACTCCTCAGATATCACAATGACTATAGATAAAGGGAAAGCAACACCATATATGTAGAAAGGACTCCTCAGATATCACAATGATATAGATAAAGGGAAAGCAACACAACATATGTAGAAAGGACTCCTCAGATATCACAATGACTGTAGATAAAGGGAAAGCAACACAACATATGTAGAAAGGACTGCTCAGATATCACAATGACTGTAAATAAAGGGAAAGCAACACAACATATGTAGAAAGGACTGCTCAGATATCACAATGACTATAGATAAAGGGAAAGCAACATAACATATGTAGAAAGGACTCCTCAGATATCACAATGACTATAGATAAAGGGAAAGCAACACCATATATGTAGAAAGGACTCCTCAGATATCACAATGACTATAGATAAAGGGAAAGCAACACAATATATGTAGAAAGGACTGCTCAGATATCACAATGACTGTAGATAAAGGGAAAGCAACACAACACAATGTAGAAAGAACTCCTCAGATATCACAATGACTGTAGATAAAGGGAAAGCAACACAACATATGTAGAAAGAATCTCAGATATCACAATGACTTATAGATAAAGGAAAGCAACATAACATATGTAGAAAGGACTTCTCAGATATCACAATGACTATAGATAAGGGAAAGCAACACAACATATGTAGAAAGGACTCCTCAGATATCACAATGACTATAGATAAAGGGAAAGCAACACCAACATATGTAGAAAGGACTCCTCAGATATCACAATGACTATAGATAAAGGGAAAGCAACACAACATATGTAGAAATGACTGCTCAGATATCACAATGACTGTAAATAAAGGGAAAGCAACACAACATATGTAGAAAGGACTGCTCAGATATCACAATGACTATAGATAAAGGGAAAGCAACACAACATATGGTAGAAAAGACTGTCAGATATCACAATGACTATAGATAAAGGGAAGCAACACAACATATGTAGAAAGGCTCCTCAGATATCCAATGACTATAGATAAAAGGGAAAGCAACACAACATATGTAGAAAAGACTGCTCAGATATCAAATGACTATAATAAAGGGAAAGCAACACAACATATGTAGAAAGGACTCCTCAGATATCACAATGACTGTAAATAAAGGAAAAGCAACACAACTATATGTAGAAAGGACTCCTCAGATATCACAATGACGTAATAAAGGGAAAGCAACACAAAATATGTAGAAATACTCCTCAGATATCACAATGACTGTAAATAAAGGGAAAGCAACACACATATGTAGAAAGGACTCCTCAGATATCCCAATGACTATAGATAAAGGGAAAGCAACACAACATATGTAGAAAGGATTCTCAGATATCACAATGACTATAGATAAAGGGAAAGCAACAACAAATATGTAGAAAGGACTCCTCAGATATCACAATGACTATAGATAAAGGGAAAGCAACAACAACATATGTAGAAAGGACTCCTCAGATATCACAATGACTGTAGATAAAGGGAAAGCAACACAACATATGTAGAAAAGGACTCCTCAGATATCACAATGACTATAAATAAAGGGGAAAGACACAACATATGTAGAAATGACTCATCAAGAATATCACAATGACTATAAATAAAGGGAAAGCACAAACATATGTAGAAAGGACTGCTTCAGATATCACAATGACTGTAGATAAAGGAAAGCAACACAACATATGTAGAAATGACTGCTCAGATATCACAATGACTGTAAATAAAGGGAAAGCAAAACAACATATGTAGAAAGGACTCCTCAGATATCCCAATGACTGTAAATAAAGGGAAAGCAAAACAACATATGTAGAAAGGACTCCTCAGATATCCCAATGACTGTAAATAAAGGGAAAGCAAAACAACATATGTAGAAAGGACTCCTCCGATATCACAATGACTGTAGATAAATGGAAAGCAACACAACATATGTAGAAAGGACTTCTCAGATATCCCAATGACTGTAAATAAAGGGAAAGCAACACAACATATGTAGAAATGACTCCTCAGATATCACAATGACTATAGATAAAGGGAAAGCAACACAATATATGTAGAAATGACTGCTCAGATATCACAATGACTGTAAATAAAGGGAAAGCAAAACAACATATGTAGAAAGGACTCCTCAGATATCCCAATGACTGTAAATAAAGGGAAGGCAAAACAACATATGTAGAAAGGACTCCTCAGATATCCCAATGACTGTAAATAAAGGGAAAGCAAAACAACATATGTAGAAAGGAATCCTCAGATATCACAATGACTAGATATATTATCTGTTGTCATACTTAATAATTACTGTTCCAAACACCCAACAAACTTACGGGCACAATATTTACATTGTTTTATTTTATACACTTATATTTTGTTCTCCATCGATGAAAAGAGCTTTTCAAATATAGGATCTTACATGAGTGTTCATTTTATGAATATGAGATTTTAGGAAACGAGTCTAAAAGTTTTTATCTTAGCAAGCCTTGGCGAGCAAAAATTAAAACTTGAGAAGAGTTTCATAAAATCTCGTATGAAATGAACACAAATTTAAGATACTTTTTTATCAAATATCTACAAATACCTACAAAGCTAAGAATTTAACGTCAAAATGTATTTTGAAAATCCAGCAGAGACCGCCATTTTGCTCCACAGTCCTCGTAATCCTGACGTCACGTCATTTTTCCTGACGTCATTTTATTGTTTCTGTCGGACGTGACAATGAATTTTCAGCCAATGAAAATCGTTCCAGGTCATATTACACTAGTGGCATATGCAAAAATATTACACGGGCGAAAACACTGGATATCAGGCGGATTATGTGATAAGAAGGTATATTATATAAGATTAGGGTATGAAATACGCTTTGTTTTCGTAATTATTTTCATTTTAAACTTTTGACGTCTTTGATATATGTATACCGGCTATGTGTTCTGTTAAAACGATGTTTAGTAAAGAGTAATAAGTTCTTCGCGATTGCAGTTATATCTTTATTCAGTGTTACCTTTCATCCAAGCATGCACACTAAACTATCAGATATGATAACGAATATGGGTCAAGTGTTATTCGGGGGCAGATTGTGTGTACAGGTTATTGATGTAAACTTAGAAAGTAAAATTGGCATGTTGAAGTACTGCCAACTGTTTCTGCTGTCTAGTTTGACGGACAGCGATCGGAAGCTTCGACGCTGATGAGCGTCAGAATTATCAGTGAATGAGTAGAAATGAGAGAGCCGAGGAGCGTTATATGGCGGCTGACAGTTGTTATCGACTAGAATATGTCAGGTCGGGGTGTTTTCACCTCTCGGCTCATACCTCCTCATCAAGTCAGGATGCTGGTAAGGGTTTAATGGTATTTTCGTGTATGTTGTAAATTTAATAACCAATTAGCTACATCTTACTGGAACCCTAACCTTCAAATCGCTGATAGACGGAAAATCAGAAAGAAAACGAAAAAAAAAAAAAAAAATACCGAAAGGGAAGTTTGTTACATAAAGGAAATGGAATGACATACGAATGGTTCAGAAAACTAAATCTGAGGTACTTGTAGCATGCTTTTGATATTGCGTATATTCATTAATGGGACATACGTCCGATATTGAGGATAAAGGTTCAAACCTGCTAAAACACATTAGATATTCAATATAAAGTGACACTATAGTTACGTACGACTACCGGAGACATGCTCTGGTCCAGGATAAAGGTTTAGACTTGCTAATACACACTTACAAAAGATACACAATTTGCCTTTGTAATTCACCCTGGAAAACCTTGGATAAAGAAGGCCAAATCCTTAGTTTGGACACACCATTCATAATGATAAACCAAAGATGTCACGACATTTGACTAACGCAGAGCTATCGAACTAGTCATTTCTGATACAAATTAAAATGAGGTTCACTTCATAATCGTTCTAAATGCGTTTTTGGTGTCTGGATTAAATGTGGCATATTATAAAATAATTTTTGAGTAGGCTTATTAATTGATGTTAATCCTACTGTCTTGGACTATAATGATCATGAAGCATTTGGATGAAGCACATGAATGTTGAGTGGGCAATCTACGCATAATTTCATAACTTGGTTGGACATTGGGTTCTAGAATTTATAATTAGAGTTCGTTAAAGTACACATAAATGTTTAAAGTAGTAAAGTTGTCTATCCGACAAAAGAGCAAAACCTGTAATTGTTTCAATTTTAAAACAAATTGTGAAAAGTGCAAGTGATTTATATTATCATCCGGAAAGAAGCAGAACGCCGCGTATTTTATATATTGGCTCCACAACTGTTTGTCTTAGTGGGCGGTCGTGTGGAGCTTTTATACCGTGGACAAACAAAGACGAGGTTCATTGGTTAGGCTGTCGTTGACGTATTTCCATTTTTTTTTTAAATAGTTTTTTTCAATGTTTGTTGTTACTTTTCATTTACCTTAGTGATAAAAGTTTTCTTGAAATCATGGCTTTGCATGTAAAAACTACATATTCACCAAATAAAATCTTTCGCTGTGGCGGCTGGAAATAACCCTTCTCTTTTCGGATACCATCTGAAGATCTTTGACGTGCACGATGTGTCTCGCAATTGACCCGGATTAACGTCCCTTTCCGTGGACAGTTTGTTCATCAGTCACCAATACATGCTCGTTATATAGACGGTGTTAAAAGCCATGTTAAGGTTACCGTAACTCTGTCTGTTAAGGTAAAGATCGACAGAGAAGATACAATCTGCAAATCTAGATCATTATGAGTTACAGGAACTGGTGTTGTTGCTTCGGTTACTGTCATATGAGGGAGACACGCTGACCTATACCGACAGCTGGCTACAGTTAACAACATCAACTAGGGCAAAGTTTGTAAACAATGCCCCTTTAATGAAAGATAACATTTGCTTTCTCTTGTACCATTCTACAAACAGCGTAGTCTGCATTTCACAATAATATACCCGATTGCAGTATTAATATAACTAAATATTATATTTGGATGGGGATTTGTCATGGATTGTACTTTTATAATCAGACAATTCAATGATCATTTCATACATCGCAATACAGATAAATGTCATGGTACTATCGTGTAGGAAAACTTGAACTCGCCATTAAAATTAAAATAAAAACAATGAAGAAACTGAAAGAAAACATGGTAAAAAGAACTAAAAACCAATGTTTGTAAAGACATTTTTCATCTCTTTTGCTTATGTTTTTCATCGCTCTGAAATTGTATATAAAACTGCTTTTATTTGAAAAAAGCGATTTTGTATTTTATCGTTCAACAAACTTAAATTTGTCAATCATTTAATTGTCACCGTTCTCAATTTTTTAAGTTTTCAAATCATTTAGCGCTGACAAACTTTTACATGCATTTCAGATATCGTCATGGAGTGAACAAACTGTTAAATTTTCTATTAACAACCGCGATAGTTTACGAACAGGATGGATTGACACGTTAAGTCAGAGTTAATCACATAAAACGTTCTCAAAATTTGGATTTTCATCATAACTTTATGTTATATACTTAAACACAATACGGATAGGGTTTACGTATGGTGTTTTAGATATCGCAGCTATAAAACCCTCAAGCAAACTCTGTGATATTTTAACTATAGGAGTGTTTCAAGGTTTTTTTCTTAAGGTCTTTTACACAATATTTTATAGATAAAGTGATGCATGCTGTGATTATACGATATATAAATCCTATCCACGGATGGCAAGCATACACTGTCATAAAATGGCACAGGTCGTGCACGAGGTCTCCCCATGAGTTAAGGATATAATGTTCACTCCTCCTGTTGATTAGACGTGGAGCCCGCGTGTTGTTTGTTTAATACAACCGAGCTTTCTAAACATTGAAATAGATAGGTATATTTAAACTGATTCCTACCCCCTTCCGTCACCGCATCCTCCTCCCCAACTACAATCCTACCCACCCACTATGCAGTCTGCAACAGAATCCGCAAATCATCTCCACTTGCCGTATAACCGTTAGATATTTATATGTTAAGAATTATACTGTAATTATATTTAAGTCTGTAATCGAAACATGACATGCACCCTCAGCATGTTTCTGCTCTAGCCCAGGGCTGGCTGTTTATCATACCTTCATTAACATATATACCACTCTCAATTCAGCAATCATGTCTAGTGAAGTGGGGAGAGGTTAAGCATATGGCGAATATACTCCTTCTTTACTTAATTGAGTTGTTATCTTTTCGTCGACAAGGGAGTACCATCTCGGCAGGGGGAGATAAGTGTATTATTATCAGTCCATCTTTATCAAAGAAAAAAGATAACCACTCAATTTAAGGCTAGATCGCTGTTGATAACTGTCTCGGGCGGTGTCCCATTTATAGGAAGATACCGAAACACCCCTTAATTCCCCAAAATGATGTCAATGCCCGAATTGAGAGTATTTTGTTTTTGTAACAGGAATTAGGTATACTGTTCTTTGAATGCAAAAGATCATAATATTCTGACATTCGTCACAGATAGTTTGTCTTCGGATCAAAAAGATACGCATAAATGGAATGAATCACCCAAAAATGCAAGCATCGCTTTGAAAACTAGCGATAGATTATACAGCATAGATGGACATAAAACGATATTGTGGACTATCATTGAAAATGGGTGCTCTCTCACCGGATGTAGATTTAGATGAGAGATGATGTGTGTAAATATTAATACAAAGACAGTGGATGCCGAGTGTTATTACATTAGAGATTGACATGGTTTATGAGCTGAGCACATTGGTATGTAGCAAATAGAGAATCCAGATTCTGCGAGCGGAACAGGTTGTAGATTTAGATTAGTGATGTAGGTGATGTATTTATAGAGAAGGAATATGACGGATGTAGAATACGTAGCGCGAATAGTACAATGTGGAGGTGGCTGACGAATTGCTAGTCAGATATTATCAATCTTTGTAAGTGACGGAACAATGCCGACATAATGTAGACCCTTAACTAAGGTATAACTGAACAAAGTGTTGCAGTGGGTACAATGCCAAACTCGAAATGGTCAAACAGTTCTGAAAGTGAAATGAGGGTAATTTTTCTTTGGTGTTTTCGCCAACAAATCATTTCGTGGAAATAACAAGATCGATGGACACGGTCACAAGTGATTTATCTCTATTATCAAGGTGATACATTGCTGTATGACACTTTCTATTTGATCATCTAAATATCACGTCTCCTTATATATCACAGATAGATATTAAAGGAAACATAAATTGGACTGGTATAGACAGCAATCAAAGTTAATATATCAAATTACCAGGAAATTGTTGTCAGATGAAATGAAACGAAAATTGAAATATACCCACGAGGAGATAATTGAATCAATGCATTATGAGATAATTTTAAATTCTATTATTCTCTATTCACCTGATTCGTATTTCATGGTTCTAATTTACGGAATAAAAATAGAGTAACTTCAATATACTTCATCATGGGTATTGAGTTTTCTTAAATTTTATCGAAACACACCATTAATGAACGAAAAAACAATTCAGATTAATGTTTCTGAAGTATTTACTGACTTTTAACGCCGAATCGCTCCCTGACATTCTGAGCAAGCTATGTCATGATACGACTTTGTATAAACCATTCCGTCATAAAAAGCCCATCAATATCAATCACATCACACCTGTTGATCCCGTTATCTCCCCCATCTACACCCTCGCACTTCCGACCCTCACCTTTGGCCCCTCCCTGTAGACTCCTCGACACATACCCAGCATGCACCTACACGTGGCGCACTGGTATGTTTAGTTTTCTATCTCCTGGTCGAGATGAAAATCACTTGGCCAATAAAACATTAAGCTAATAAAAACATTAAGCTAATAAAAGTACCACAAGCCGCCATTTTGGCAGCGCTGACACATTCTGTGGGTTTCGCCGAATTCAACAAATATTGTGTATAAACAAAAAGGATTGATAATTAAATCTACGGAATGACAAAACTTTCCTTTTTAGATGATGATGTCTATATAACATTTCTGGCTTATTAATGTTGCTATTGTAATTACTGTAATTTGCTCGAATATGTCAACAACATATAATTCACATATAGTAAACACTGTACCTGTAAGGGTTTAAAGAAATATCACCAAGGGAATTTAATCCACATAGAGATTAATTATTTATTCTTGTTTCGAAGAAACTTTATTTCCGATCTGCCTATCAGACTGTCCATAATCAAAATGTTATAATTTTGAAAAACCATCATGTGAAAGCTGGCATAACGTTGTCCAAGTCAAAACGTTTTATATTTGATCTGTTGACAACAGACGGGTAATTATAACGACCCTTTTGCCTCTGTAAATTTATTTGCATTAGGACTTGTTTCACCTTTCAATGTTTGGCGACTTTTGTTTTATGCTGATTTTATTTTTTTCTATTACAACTATGTGAAATTTAATCGCACCCGAGAAAAGTTTTATTACAATATCCGCCGTTACTAGGTCTATGTACATACAACATATTACAGGATGTGTACAAATCTGTACAGAAATGCCAACAGCTTTGTTATTTTTTCTTCTCAATTATTACGCCATAATTGGAATATGCACGATAGGAAAACATTCACACATATCTGTAGCTCGTCTGTTTATGATAAATATTTGCATGGGTCGTTTGGAGAAACATGTATTACCTAAAGTTATAGAAATAGTCTAATCATCAGCATATCAGACAAAGTCAACTTGTATAGTGACTTTAATGCTGTGAGGCTGAAAAGGAATAGGAAATAAATATCTCAAGATGATAGGTAGGATTAATCCAATGAAAAGCATTCCAGAGCGAGATTCAAGTTGAGGATGAACTTTGAAGCACGTGCTTCCTGTAGCGGTGATAAGCACGCTGTTGGAGTATGGGGACGTGGATCAGGAAGCGATGATCCATGACTTCCATCCCAGCAGCAGAAGCCGGCCAGGTCACGCATCAGTAAACCCACACGTTGCCGCTAACACCTCTATCTGTGTACGTTTATCAAGCGTTAAATAGCTCCTCTATAGTCTCGCCGGTTATAACACGATAAAATGGACCTGTTAAATATTATGAAGGATTTGGTAAAAGAGTACATTCTTTTAAACATTAAACTAATTCGACAACGTCGGCAAAATTCCAAGCGGTGGTGAAAGCTCATATATACAATTCTTTAAACTATTTACTAGAATGCAGTTTTGTTTATTTGCTATGTGTCAGAATTAACATTTCAACCGATAACCGCTCACAAATCACTCAAGACCATACGATACATACGAAAACTCCAATTGGAAGAAATGATTAAATAAAATCTAGAATGAAATCGCACTGTAATAAACCTACAAGATGAGGTAAGGAAACCACACATATAGTATTTAGTGCAACTTCATTACACTGTATCCTAGTGTAGCATTGAATACAGGTCCTCTCAAAGTATGAGGAAGCATTATACCATATGACTATACGTTTACATGATATACCATGTTATATATAATACATCACGGTGTGGAACTTTATTTGAGTTTTTAAGGTCCGTGTCTGCTGATATGGCTAGCCAACAAATTACTACTCTGGCGCAGTTTAACAAAAATAACCTGATCAATTGTAAGTTTGTATGTCTCACTATTGAAGTGTAAGCTGGACAACATTCAACTTATGTGTTTTACATGGGGGACAACATTCAACTTATGTGTTTTACATGGGGGACAACATTCAACTTATGTGTTTTACATGGGGGACAACATTCAACTTATGTGTTTTACATGGGGGACAACATTCAGCTTATGTGTTTTACATGGGGGACAACATTCAGCTTATGTGTATTGTACATGTTACATGAATTGTAACAGACGATTTTGTCATTATAAGCTCATATTTTTAGTAAAATACAAATTGCTACAGGAGTTGCTCATTATCTTTTAGATTCTAAAATCCTTATGGCAACTTGTCATTTCTGAAATGGAAATCAGACGTATAATACTCCTGGATTGTGCTTTCTCACTTTCATAATGTCTTTACATTAAGTGGAATTTAATTTGGATTACAAGAATTATAGTTCTCCTTTTAAAGTGATACGCTAAAGATATTCAATTTTTGTCTAATCCTGGTCCATCTAACCCATATCCTGTTATTGAACACAAAACACGTTTGCAGCAATACATATGTACACATCTATGGCGTCACTGTAAGACGTCGGGTGTTTTACTTGAACAACACTGCTCATCTACCGGGTTATTTAAATGTCTAATCAATATTGCTATTTGTTCAGCTAAGTCACTCGACCTACTGACATAGTTGTAACAAAGTGAAGATGGCATTAAAGGATCTGGATATAAAATGTAATATTTCCCCAGCAAAGAAATCTCTTAGGGCAAAATCAATCTCCGTTATTTATCAAAAACATTATCGCTTCTAACACCTCAGAACATGGCGACATGAATTAGGCAGGTAACATTTTTGCGATGAATAATTGAATAATTGAAGAATATAAACTTTGGCCCTTGTATTCTTTATTAAATACTATCTTTACTTTCACGTATTTTTTCTGTTTAAACTTGTGCAAGAATTAGGGATGTTTAGCACTTCCTCGTCCAAAAATTAATTTATCATCGATGACATTGGATGACAGACTAAGCCTATAGATCTCTTTGTATCACTAGTGGTGCTACCTATCATATCCAAACTTAATCCAACGCCGAAATATCAACTGAGAGTTACCCCCGCAGAGTGGGTACTTCTGTCGGTAAATGACAGGGCCAATGGGTTCACTTTCCTCAGGCGGTATTCTGGTGTTCATTCCTTTGTATGACATTTTACATTTGTTACACCGATATCAACAGCCTGTGTGAGAGCAGTCTGGAATAAACATTGCTCTTATTTCACAGAACAATAGCAGTAAGGGCAAAAAAGTCCCCTACGATATAAGTTCATTACCATGGAAATTAAAGAGTTACATAATAGTTTGCCAAAAACCGTAACGAGGATGGAAAACCTTTACAAGGAATGCTAATGACGTATGACTGTATTTTACAAGTCTGTATAGCTCGTAATAGGTCGATGGAAATGTTCAATGTTCAACATGATTTATTACTTCAAAAATCGGAGAATTAAGATCAGAGATTTTAGAAAAACTGCAAAACTTTGTGCATATCACTGAGTGTACTAATAACTGATATATACTACCGCATTTAGTCACAATCACAAATAAGAAGGTGGACGGACAGAATGAGCGATGTTTGTCCTTGTATCTGTAATCAGTGCTAATGCTTTACAGTTAAACATACCGATACGATACGATTCAATGCTGTCCTATTGCTATTTCGTCTAAATCCTTTTAGACCTATTCGGAGTTCAGATAGGATTCTTAAATCTTTCCCCTTCAAACGTGTGGATAACATTTTAGTGATACTAGAATTGATATCGTCTTTAAAACCAATTTAATTGATTACCGGTATGTCTGATACAAGTAACTTAAAAGGGAAACTAATCCTTTAGTGGCTAGTCGTAACATTCTGTTTAAGGTCACTCTGAGGTCAACTGCTGTGACCTTATCCATATAGGTGGTATTTTACGTAAAGTTCACCCAACGGCAATGACTATACATCAATGTTCTGATGGTGGACAAATTAATATTTATGAATTTATGAGAGAATGAAAAATATAAGCTCTATTAAAATAGTTCAAAATCGCAAAAATAAATTACCTCCAAAGCAAACGCCCTCTAAATTTATCTGAGAAACATTGAGAGATAATTGACTGAAAGCTAGATAGGGAATTCCGAAATTACAATTTTTTTCGGTATGAGTTAAAATCGCGCCTTTTCCCGTGTAAATAACGGGTTAAACAATATCACTAGTGATATAAATCACTAGTGATATAAAGACATTATCACTCAGTAATGAGTGTGAGTGAAGTGAAACTTGATGGGATGTTCATCCAAATGTCGATATAATAAACAGTTTAAGTGATTATGTGTATAATATAAAATGACAAAAAAAAACATTATAACTTTTAAAATCATACACTACATCTTCAATCATTTAGTTCTTCATCAAAGCTAAGGACCGAAACTATGTCACGAGATGTTATATTATTAGTCGATCTGGACTTTTTCTGTTTCAGCTGTGGTCGTTCTGAAATAACCTTGTGATATGTAACCGACATCAAATACTACTAATCCATCGACCGACACGGAGTTAATACAATCTTCATTACTTCTAGTATACATGTTTAAGTTAGAATCTAAGATATCTGAGAGACTGTGCTTTCGACTTATCAAATAAAACACTGTTTTCTCTAACAACACACCTAGGATAAATACTTGTCTTTCGCTGTGTTCTGCTACCAGTCGGGAACTGGGACAGTATTTGGTAATAAATAAAATGCATAGGCACTATGACGCTTTATATATGTGTGTGTGTGTGTATGTGTGCACAATATTTAACATCGTATTCTTAAGATATTTTTTCCTTTTTGATTTTTATCACTTTTATAGGCATTTTACTTCACAGCGGCCGTTCTATTGTTGTTTTTTTTTCGAAATTTATTTTTTTAAATACAGAATGTATTTATAATTTCTATAACAGATTATCTACCTTATTATCATTGCCTTTGATAACTATTATTTCACTGGTTATAAGTCCTGTCCATGATTCATTTTAATACCTAACACCAGGCATTGTCTCTTGTTAAGTGTGGATGTTATTGTTGTATATATATCACCATTGCTGATGTGTCTAAGTATATTGTTGTATAGATATCACCGTTAGTGATGTGTATAAGTATATTGTTGTACAGATATCACCGTTACTGATGTGTCTAAGTATATTGTTGTATAGATATCACATTACTGATGTGTCTAAGTATATTGTTGTACAGATATCGCCATTACTGATGTGTCTAAGTATAATGTTGTACAGATATCACCGTTACTGATGTGTCTAAGTATATTGTTGTACAGATATCACCGTTACTAATGTGTCTAAGTATATTGTTGTACAGATATCACCGTTACTGATGTGTCTAAGTATATTGTTGTACAGATATCACCGTTACTATTGTGTCTAAGTATATTGTTGTACAGATATCACCATTACTGATGTGTCTAAGTATATTGTTGTACAGATATCGCCATTACTGATGTGTATAAGTATATTTTGTACATATATCACCATTACTGATGTGTCTAAGTATATTGTTGTACAGATATCACCGTTACTGATGTGTATAAGTATATTGTTGTACATATATCACCGTTACTGATGTGTCTAAGTATATTGTTGTACTAATATTACCGTTACTGATGTGTCTAAGTATATTGTTGTATATATATCACCATTACTGATGTGTCTAAGTATATTGTTGTATAGATATCACCGTTACTGATGTGTCTAAGTATATTGTTGTATAGATATCACCGTTAGTGATGTGTCTAAGTATATTGTTGTACAGATATCACCGTTAATGATGTGTCTAAGTATATTGTTGTACAGATATCACCGTTTCTGATGTGTCTAAGTATATTGTTGTACAGATATTACCGTTACTGATGTGTCTAAGTATATTGTTGTACAGATATCACCGTTACTGATGTGTCTAAGTATATTGTTGTACTAATATTACCGTTACTGATGTGTATAAGTATATTGTTGTACTAATATCACCGTAACTGATGTGTCTAAGTATATTGTTGTACTAATATTACCGTTTCTGATGTGTCTAAGTATATTGTTGTACTTATATCACCGTTACTGATGCGTCTAAGTATATTGTTGTACAAATATCACCGTAACTGATGTGTCTAAGTATATTGTTGTACTAATATCACCGTAACTGATGTGTCTAAGTATATTGTTGTACTAATATTACCGTTACTGATGTGTCTAAGTATATTGTTGTACTTATATTACCGTTACTGATGTGTCTAAGTATATTATTGTATATATATCACCGTTACTGATGTGTCTAAGTATATTGTTGTACAGATATCATCGTAACTGATGTGTTCAAGTATATTGTTGTACAGATATCACCGTTAGTGATGTGTCTAAGTATATTGTTGTACAGATATCACCGTTAGTGATGTGTATAAGTATATTGTTGTACAGATATCATCGTAACTGATGTGTTCAAGTATATTGTTGTACAGATATCACCGTTAGTGATGTGTCTTAGTATATTGTTGTACAGATATCACCGTTAAGAATGTGTCTAAACATATTGTTGTACTAATATTACCGTTACTGATGTGTCTTAGTATATTGTTGTATATATATCACCGTTACTGATGTGTCTAAGTATATTGTTGTATAGATATCACCGTTAATGATGTGTCTAAGTATATTGTTGTACTAATATCACCGTTACCGATGTGTCTAAGGATATTGTTGTACTAATATCACCGTTACTGATGTGTCTAAGTATATTGTTGTACAGATATCACCGTTACTGATGTGTCTAAGTATATTGTTGTATAGATATCACCGTTACTGATGTGTCTAAGTATATTGTTGTACTAATATTACCGTTTCTGATGTGTCTAAGTATATTGTTGTACAGATATCAACGTAACTGAAATTTCTTATATATTGTTGTACAGATATCACCGTTACTGATATGTCTAAGTATATTGTTGTATAGATATCACCGTTACTGATGTGTATAAGTATATTGTTGTACTAATAACACCTTTACTGATGCGTCTAAGTATATTGGTGTACAAATATCATCGTAACTGATGTGTCTAAGTATATTGTTGTACTGATATTACCGTTACTGATGTGTATAAGTATATTGTTGTACAAATATCACCGTAACTGATGTGTCTAAGTATATTGTTGTACTGATATTACCGTTACTGATGTGTCTAAGTATATTGTTGTACAGATATTACCATTACTGATGTGTATAAGTATAATGTTGTACATATATCACCGTTACTGATGTGTCTAAGTATATTGTTGTACAGATATCACCATTACTGATATGTCTTAGTATATTGTTGTACAGATATCACCGTTACTGGTATGTCTAAGTATAATGTTGTACATATATCACCGTTACTGATGTGTTTAAGTATATTGTTGTACATATATCACCAGTACTGACGTGTCTAAGTATATTGTTGTACATATATCACAATTACTGATATGTCTAAGTATATTGTTGTACTGATATCACCGTTACTGATTTGTATAAGTATATTGTTGTTTTGATATCACCGTTACTAATGTATCTAAGTATATTGTTGTACAAATATCACCATTACTCAAGTGTCTTAGTATATTGTTGTACATATATCATCGTTACTGATGTGTATAAGTATATTGTTGTACAGATATCACCGTTACTGATATATCTAAGTTCATTTTATACAGATATCACCGTTACTGATGTGTCTAAGTTTATTGTTGTACAGATATCACCGTTAAAGATATGTCTAATATATTATTGTACAGATATCACCGTTACAGATATGTCTAATATATTATTGTACAGATATCACCGTTACAGATATGTCTAAGTATATCTTTGTTCATATATCACCATTACTGATGTGTCTAAGTATATTGTTGTATAGATATCACCGTTACTTATGTGTATAAGTATATTGTTGTACAGATATCGCCATTACTGATGTGTCCAAGTATATTGTTGTACAGATATCGCCATTACTGATGTGTCCAAGTATATTGTTGTACAGATATCGCCATTACTGATGTGTCCAAGTATATTGTTGTACAGATATCACCGTTAATTATGTGTCTAAGTATATGATACATACTGATATCTGCGTATTGTTGTCGTATATAAAGTATATGATCCTTTGCATAGACCTAACAGCTACCTATACCGGAAGTCCTGATCAAACGCTGTCGGATGTTTCAATCCAACAAAAACTGAACGCCATTATACCCTACAATACTCAACAAATTTCATATGGAACAGGCACAAAACGAATGCAAAAGTGAAATATCGTGTAGGTTTACAAATTGATTTTTTAACTGTTGTCATTATCAAGAACATAAAATCACCGTTCTGCAAGCTTCAGATCAAATGTTTGGGAGAGCACTTGCCACGATACGGGGAATCCAAGCCCTTTAATATTAACAGGTGTACGGCAGATCTAACGCTTTGTAGATAGATACAAAGCGATTTGGTTCTGATGAGGTAACAAGAAGTTGGTATGTTTAGCTAAAATGATGTTTGTTGTGGATGTCTGTTTATAAAGGTTTACTATGTAACCTCAGGTGGTAGCGAGGTAATCGAGCTTGTAACTACGTTCATATGACGCTGGTTGGTAATCTCAGGGGGACAGCTTGTGCAAGTCAGCGAAGTACAATCTTAACATTGGAATTAACACAAGGTGTTTACACACGGATGAAAGAGGCAAACGTACACTTGCAAATTTGCATTGTGGATCAATGGCAGAGCGAACGGAAAAAAAAACTTATACAAAAAATGAGATGACCTTTGTTTTAAGCCCTTCGAAATTACTACGAAATTTTAATAATTATACAATTATCCTATTAGCACCAATCAATGTGTTGATGTTTACAAATAATAAAACCATTATTCCCAAGCAGGTAAGAACTAGACAAAGTTCATTACTCACCAAAAGTAAAACAAAACACCACGTAATAACTATGATGCAACGAAATTGAGAACAGTTTCAAATATATTTTAGACTTCTGGACCAGGTAACTGAATCTTTGCTTAGGATATGTTATGAGTACTAAGAGAAGCAGTTTATCCCGACAAAGGAAGCAAAAAAATATATTACTTACCAAGAGTTGGACAATACTCGCCAATGAACCGCTTTGTCAGGAATCGCACCGTAAGAGCTAAAGTAGAAATAGAAAACACGTTTATAATAATAAACATGTTTCGTTTATATAAACTATCGCTAGGGCGTAAGATTATACATATCTGTAATGTATTTTGTAAACACATAAATAGCTTGTTTTCGCGCTCATCTTCTAAGATGTATGGCACCACGTATGAATATAATCAAAATAATGATCAAGTTGTTCAAACATATAATAATGGCCAACAACAGAGTTATTGCCTGGTTTGTTACATGTTTACATATCTATCAGAATTACAAACATACATGTATAAAACTGTTCACATGAAAGTAAATACATCATTTGTCATGATATAAAGCCGTAACATGAGGCTTTTAGAATAGGTTATGATCATTAAATATGAAATGTCCGTTCTGTACAAACTGCTGTGTTTTGTTTTTTTTCCTTTGCAGTTTTGTTACCATGAACATGTAAATACAACGAATATCACTAAGTCAGGCACTAAATAAAATCAAAACGTCAGTAAGAATTTTTTTGTAGGCGAATAGTTAATGCCACAGTATCCTGTTTACTCTTCGCTGAAGAACATATAGGTATAGTATGGATATATTGATGTAACGCTTTAGAAAACCTGTCTTATATATCAACATTATTCTTTAGTACTATTGGTTTATAACAACGGTAAGAATTTAAAGAAAATAAAAAAAATGATCAGTGACAAAAAGCAGTTTCTTTACAGTCTGCTCGTAACGCTAATTTGGATATAGTGGTTTCAGAATAGATTTGGAGATATAATTATCTAAATATTTAAATTATGGGTCAATTTTTTCATAACGTGAATATTGCTGATATTTTGTTTGATTCATCCGCGTTTTGAGCTTAGTGCCATCCGATATATATTATCATTAACTTTTTCTTGAATCAGTTCTACAGCGGTAAACAGATGTGCAGTCAAATATCGAAAAGTGCATGATATCTTAAGTAACTTTTGTACTATTCATTTAGTAGCTACCATCGGTATAATATTTTTTAAATCTATGAAACAGTTGGGCTGTATTTGTCAATGTTATCAATTAAGGGCTGTATGACATTGTTATCATTATTCTGATTCCTCTCAGGAGTGATCGACATTTCGCATTTTTTCCCCAATCACAATTCTGACACCATAAAAGCTGAAGAAGAATGCCTGTGTGTTCCAGGCCTAATTCAAAAGTGTCAGGAAGATTGTGTAAATGAATGGTTTATAGATTGGAAATGTCTATATCACACCGGTGTCTTGGCAGCGGGTGGACTCCGACCAGGCCTAATGTTTCCTACACATCAGCGGGGTGGTAAAGCATTGTAACAGATTCTACTTTGTTTGTATACTGAAAGGGGGGAAGGGTAGGAAATGCTCAAAGTGGGAATAAAAACAATTCGAGATAACCAAAATATTTCAAAATCAGTAAAATTGAATTTGCCATGCATCTTCCACATATTTCAGGATATATGCCAGAGAGTAGTGATTCACATCATTCCTGTATCTTAGCAATACGATGTTAAGCTGAGCCTAACATGATGGTAATTTAAAAATCATTAACAAATCATTATTATGTATCATGGAATTTTAATATTGTGTGTTGAACTCTTCACAAGAGCTGACTGGAGATTATGTCTTATTCTTTAAACGTTTCAAAGTTCCTTATCTACAAAGCTCAAAACGGTGTCTCCCCTATTTCAATTATATATTTTTTTTTAATTTTAGTAACGTAGAAATATTTATCAACTGAAAAAGCATTGTTAGTAACTTCGGAACTTTACCTAACATTAAAGTCACGTTGATGTTTTATTTGAAAGTTGAGCTTTTAAAATGGTCTCATAAAATGTAACCCGTTAGCAACAAGACAGACTTTGATAAACATTCACCAGAAGAGTTTTTAGCAATAGTTTCCCAAACACAACAATGCCCCTGTTAGAACATACTTGACATCTCATCCTATAACATTTTCTCAAATTAGGCCTTCGTGCTAGAAAGCTTATTCGAGCCTAGATTACCTCATACAATTCGCCCTTCCAGTCATCATCTGTAATGTTTACAAACAGGCTTAATGTAGATACTATAAGAAGACCAAATACAGAACTTTAAACAAATAAAATATTAAAATCAGTAAAGGTGAAGACGAAAGATATATACCAACCAGTCCATTGTTTGATAAAAGAAAGAAATTACTGATCTCTGATACACCGCCTGCCAAAGGTAAAACTTGTAACGATAGGTAGCTAGTGCGAATAATTGGGAAATGTGCAGTGTAAATATATCGATAGCACTGATTAATGAATAATTAGCTGTACTGAAGAATAGCTATAGTTAATATAGTACCCCATATAAAAGTGTTCGTCAGGCTTTGAAATAATGTCTCCCCAAAGTTTTACCCAAACTGCGAAGCAGTTTAGATCCAGAGTCCTAGAAATTATAGCAACTAGCAACATTATATAATGGTTTTATTTTTCTTAATCATATTTGCTCAGGAAAAGTGATATATAGGTTTTTGAATATGTCATCGAATTGCTCATACAAAGTACTTGATAATAAAAGCAAAGACAAAAATATACTGGCGGGTCATAAATAGAAATTGTGATTTTATGGAATCGTAAGGGGTTGATTTGATTGATGAAATAATATAATTATATAGAACTAATTGTTTAAACCAAACAAGAACTTTAATTGTATTTTACATATTGTGCATACTTCAACGTAATACTAGTCTTCACAATAAATTACAAAATTTTAAGAAAATTTAATCAAATGGAAATTGCATAATGATAATTATCTTACCTGTCTTTCCGACACCTGGACAGCCCAGCAGAACAACTTTAAACACAGTGTCCTTGCTGTCACTTCCGTTGCTACGATACCGTGATCCATTCATTATTGTGTCCTTGGTTCTTAGATCGTGCATCACATGTGACTACGTAAACCTCTTTGTAGTAGTAGTAAGTTAATAGGTTACACTAACTTATATTAGGGGGACAACATATACACGAATAGATGCATTATATAAAGCTATCACAGTTTACCACAGATCAGGAATGACACACATTTATGAAGATAAGTTTTTTTATAGTTACAGGTTATTCCATCACATTATCCTTCACGAATTATCACATAACAGATATATCACAGTTTCCAAAAAACATATTTTAACACCAAAATCCAGTCGAATCAACAGGTGAATAAAAGTTTCTATGCATCGGTTTTGGAATTCTTTGTCCATGTATGTTTTGGAATTACAAGTATTGCTGACTTTGTACTATTCCAGTAAAGTGCTGGTCGATGGAAGCTGAGTTAACAGTGTGTACGGGAGCTGTAAGGTCGGCAGTCTGTCATCATCTGCTAGCATTGCTCAAGTGTGAAGCGTGTTATATATAACGGGAGGAAGGCCGTATCTCAGAACAAACTTATCTATCTGTAGTGGAGATAGGACCCTAACACCCGTCATATGTCCTAGGTAAGGACTCGACACCCTCCTCAGTGTCAAACACAGATTAAAGGATTTGTACCCCGGTGATATTAATCCTCCGTTATGAAAAGAAAAATAAATTACAGTTTAGAATTATCAAATTTTTCTCATATAAGTGGTCCAGTGATATACATTTGCCATGTTTAAGTGTTTTCCAAAGGTATTAAAAACCTAACTTGAATGAAGTAGATGACTGTTTACACAGATATAATTTGTAGTTCGACATTTGCGCGTTGCTATAGCACACACATGTCTGATGTACGGACTAATTCACCGGCCAACAGAGAACTTGCGCACACGGAAGTATCTTGATAAGACCTTATCTCGCTATTAGCTTGCTTCTGTATAAACCGATGTCTGAGTAGAAGTTCTGGTTATAGATGACTATCGTACCACAAGGTCAAATTATCGAACTAATTGCGCCGTCATTGACGTTAGAGAATGCATGTTCCTTGGGATGTTTTCACCAGTGATCGTCAGTGTGCTCTCCTTCCTGGTCCCGTCGAGTGGTGTACGTAATAACGATAACATTTACTTTTTGTCCATTCCAACGATATATACCAAGGGAATGGCAAATCACGCAGAGAATTCGACGTCAATTTGATACTCATATTTTCTTCATCATTCATCCCGGAAGGGATTGTCATATATCAAAAAGGATACTTGGTTCTTCTTCGTTTTTATTCAAGGGTTCAGCGAACTCCGTGAAAGATGTATAAAATGTACTTTCTTCCACCTGGAAGGGCCAGTCATGGATATTCATAGATGTACTCTTATCTGGGTCACTGTCATAAGGTTTCTGGGTCCAATGGGGATATGATAGGTTTTCTATGAAGATACGAGGAACCTTTTGGGAGAGCTTTGTACTACCTGATATATTCTCTTATTCACTTTTAACAGGTACATGTAGCTCCTATAGACACGTTTGTGTTTGTTTGTTGTAATGTCTGTTGTGCCAAAGGATATACTCTGATGAATCGAACACCTGATTTGTACTGTTAAAGTATAGTGTAACGTTATGTTTTTTATAATTATATTCTAATCGACAACACTTTCATTTAGTTTGAAGACGAACTCGTGCGACAATCAATTACATATTACTTAAGTTAGTTCGTATAGGTTCTGGATTTGTCTTCATTAAACCATCGTCATATCAAAACTCAAGTTTTGGCTCAATATATTGTTCTCTGTAGATTGTTTATTTAGATGTGAATTGGCTATTAACTGAAATGTGCATATTTTGCTACTCGTCCAATCTGACAGATTTGTCCATAGCCCACTTTTTTTTGTTACAATGTTGTTTATTTAGGGGACAGAATCACCGATATATCACAGATCTAAACTCCTCCAGCCCTCCATGTTAGGGTGGGTAACATTTCCTCACATATAGATATATACTAGTCAGGCTAATCATGGATTTTAAATGTATGTTCAAACGATGTGTAATGTGTGTTTTAGTCAAAGGAAACATTGCTGTGTTAATATTAGGAAGAAACACGCTAAAATATCGATGTAAACAAACGTAGTTTTCTAAATGTGTACCCAGGAAATGTTATACATTCCGCCAAACGATTTCCGGCATGGAGACCTTCGATAGGGGGAGTGTAAAATAGAAAGCGTCTTACGGTCAGAAAGAATGAAAGGGAGATAAATGATATGCTGTTAACATATCGGATATTTACAGAGCGAGAGACACAGACTTTTTCGTAGTCAATCGAGTATTATTGCATTTTTAAAATGTCTTAATTTATAATCAATCAATGGATTGATTAATAGTATAATAAGCAAAATAAATATGTAAACTCTTTGCTACATTTCAATATTCCCATTATCCGGTAGAATAATACGGTTTTTTTCTGACATATCATCTTCAAAAAATGTTCAATAATTTGAAGAAAAGAAAAAGGTGCATGTACAAACTAATGCATCGTAAAAGTAGAAACAAAATTAAACGATATTTAAGGTACACATTGTCTCTGTGAGAAACACTTAGACATAGATTCCTAGAACTGTTAATTAGCTGTATGTAACAATAAAATTTTCAGGTGTGTTTAATTCATCACTAAATACCTGTACCAGCAATTTCTGGATTATTAATAAAACACAAATGAAAGATTGGAAGTCTTTGTATTCATCCATTAATACTTTTTATCTCAGTGTAATAAGACAAATGCTAAACAAATTTGCAGACAAACATCAAATAGATAATTTTCGGGGAAGTAAAACATTTTAGTTCATGCCCAATCTGTATAGTGTTAATTTGAAATATGCAGTAAAACCTTTCTGTGGTTTGCAGAAATAATGCACATAATGTTTCAACACGTGTGTAATGTATTTCAGAAGATTAGCTGTAGCCTCAAATTAAAGGATAAAGGTATAGGAATTTTAACGCCAATGTAAATATCTGCATAAACTCTATTACACCAACATCTTAAACAGGTGCTTTACATCTCTCACAAACTCGTAAACTGTTGAAATCTAAATGTACTGCACTCAGTATACACACACATCTAATTAACACTTCCATTTTTCTTATATCATTATTTTAATGGAATTCGTAGAAAAAACAACAAAGGAACTCGTAATGTTTGAATGCATTATTGGTCCTATCTATGAAAAACAAGCAACATTTGCTTTTGTTAGTTCACAAGAAATTTGTACGATTGTAGATCATGCGGAATTGTCAATCTTGGTATCTTCAATATCAATCGAAACTTCTCGAATGTATAATATGACCTGGGGTGTAATAGAAGTAAGTATATGTATATGTAAACATTTCTTCATCGGAAAAACGTAATTAACCCTAAGTGTGCGAAAGAAATTAATAGTTATTGAAATATTGAGATATTATAGCCTTATTTCAAGAAATCGATCGTAAACTTTTCTCGTTCGAGTTGCACAACACAACATCGATACACTAAAGCTTTCCGAGGAGTAGTGTCATAGATGGTTACCATGTTGTAATGAAAGCAGCCCATTGTTTAAAATTGGATGCTCTCGTATCACATCAGAGGTCAATGTTCGACAGTTACATCCGAGGAGTTCCGATTGTTGCAATGCGACAAGGTATCTAGAAGTGCTGGGTAAAACTGGGCCAAATCTCAAAATAACATATCGAAACTTCCTTTGAAGTTTCAACTACCCCAATAAACAGATTATTTGTAGTGAACTATATGAACGGGATATATGTTGTATTGTTAAAGGTGCATAATAAATAAATATAAAATGTATTTTACAAGGAAAATTAAAGTATATACATCTATACATAGACTGGTGAATAAATACAACAAAGATATCATCGCTCCGGAATAGTAAGCGTCTCTGCGTTATCGTCGGCATCCGCCATATAACTCTAGATCAAATAAATTATGTAATAATTTCAGATTTCAGGCATCCACACGGAACCACAAATCATATCAAGAAGATTAAAGTTTTATCTTACATCACAAAAGGAACAGATTTCTTGATAGAGACGATATATTTTCAGATTATATTAAAGGACAAACGTTTCCACAAACTATTTAACTCCCATCTATTTCGGCCGCTTTGTGTCGGTTATCTATAAACTAATCTGAGAACATGTATGGAAGAACTTACGAGAACTTACCTGGCCTTACATGGACCTTCAAAAACAACAGGTATTAATGTTCGTTTTTTAATGACAAAAACTTTGACGGTCATGACTGTTGAATATACCTCGTGAAATTCAAAATAAAGGGCACCAGAACTTTTTAAAATTTGGGCATCAAGATTAATATTCACTCATAGTGAATACAAAAACAAAAGAAAAGCATCGTTAACTCACCTTATTGACCTATCTGACCATATTTGTTGATATTTTGCCCCCACTGTAGTGATTTTGAGGTACTCTATTTTCCTTTGTTATTGACCTATCTGACCATATTTGTTGATATTTTGCCCCTACTGTAGTGATTTTGAGGTACTCTATTTTCCTTTTTTATTGACCTATCTGACCATATTTGTTGATATTTTGCCCCTACTGTAGTGATTTTGAGGTACTCTATTTTCCTTTGTTATTGACCTATCTGACCATATTTGTTGATATTTTGCCCCTACTGTAGTGATTTTGAGGTACTCTATTTTCCTTTGTTATTGACCTATCTGACCATATTTGTTGATATTTTGCCCCTACTGTAGTGATTTTGAGGTACTCTATTTTCCTTTGTTATTGACCTATCTGACCATATTTGTTGATATTTTGCCCCTACTGTAGTGATTTTGAGGTACTCTATTTTCCTTTGTTATTGACCTATCTGACCATATTTGTTGATATTTTGCCCCTACTGTAGTGATTTTGAGGTACTCTATTTTCCTTTGTTATTGACCTATCTGACCATATTTGTTGATATTTTGCCCCTACTGTAGTGATTTTGAGGTACTCTATTTTCCTTTGTTATTGACCTATCTGACCATATTTGTTGATATTTTGCCCCTACTGTAGTGATTTTGAGGTACTCTACTTTCCTTTGTTATTGACCTATCTGACCATATTTGTTGATATTTTGCCCCTACTGTAGTGATTTTGAGGTACTCTATTTTCCTTTGTTATTGACCTATCTGACCATATTTGTTGATATTTTGCCCCTACTGTAGTGATTTTGAGGTACTCTATTTTCCTTTGTCAGTATGTGTTATGATTTCCATATTGTCTTATCCTTCCTATTGTTTTTACATTAACAAGCAGTATCCATATATTTACAAAAATAACCCCAGACGGGGTAAATAGGTAGTCGATAGAGAAAAAGAGCCATATTACTATGGGGAGTAGTCGGTTTATATTTCATCGTTGTCTCCATTGATTCAATGTAGAATGAAGTCCTACATCATCGAACAGGAGGTAGATTGGCGCACCAAGTTCACTTTTTACGCTTTTTATCAACTTGAAATGGTCATAACACTATTTAGATAAGTGAAAAAATAGCACCACTGTTTTAGTGGAAATCAAATGTTGAAATGTTCATGATTAAGTCAACTATATTCTACGTAAAAATATTCTTATTACATGAAAACAGCCCGATATGTGGCATGAGAGAATTTACGGAATCATTAGAGTTAATGCATATTTAAGTAGAGTTCTTATTTTGTTGATGTGCAGAAAATATCCGTTTTATTGCTTTCTGATAATAAAGCAAATAAATACATTTGATAGATAAATAAATAAGTCGTTTTTTACATTCCTTGGATTATGTTCTCGCCTAGAGGTTTACACACAGAACATAAGTGCTAATGAAACCGCCAATAACAAAAACTACATATTTCTGTAATCTTTTTTTAAACTTCTCTACCGGAAACTGTAATAAAAACAATACCCATTACCTTAAAGTCTTAGCGATTTTTTTTTTAACTAAGATTGGCATACCTTTGCTGTATAATTGCGACAATCCAGGGAAATTGCTACGCTCGTTACCAGAAGAGCAATTCTCCCCATTACAAGGTCAAGTCTAATGCTTGTAGATTAAAATTAATGCCGTCATTACACAAGTTAACACCTTCCATCCGGCCGTCACGAGACTCCATTCTCACACCTTCACTAGCTATAGGTAATGTTATATTAAGAGACCTCCATTTCACCCTCCCCAGCCCTTGGATCCATCAGCGTTTTTATATCTCCGTGGTTTACTAGTTGTTGTGTTTCGTTATTATGAACATTCTAACTTTCTTTTTAAATCCCTTTTGTGTAGGTAAGAACCAATGCCGTTAACACCATTATGGTGCGATTTTCATTATTCAGATTAGAAACAGGTATAATGAACATTTAAGGTTTTGTTCCTGATAACAGGATAAACGTTTTCTTGTTCATAGATGTCTCTTCCTCTACAAATTTCCGTCCTCGTGGTCATCATCATGTACATGAAAACAAAAACCACCTATGTAAAATTCATCATGAACTTCTTGATACATTTGAAAATATGATTGTGACCGACCAGCAATATGAACACAGACGTAATACATGATCACAAACTATTCATAAGGCAACAATTCAAAAAATCCGTTTGTACTGATATTTGTAAAAACTTTAAATAAATAGAATAATCAGTAAAACGAAGATTCGACTTAAAGAGGATCACTATACCAATGTTAGCATTTTGTCGATCGTTCGTCATCATTCTAGATCGCCCGAGCCAAAACAATGTGAATTGGAAAATATAGTGTCTTTGATATATAAATCTTTAGACAATAATTAAAAGCTAAATGATAATGATATTTCATTATTTCTATACCAATACCTCAAAGTGTGAATAGTTCCTATCATGGGATTTGTGAACAAACGATTTGAATATCTGAGAAAAGCGGGTACTCGGAATGCTGGAATGTTACAATCTAAATATTAGAAATGGAATTTATGAGAAACTGATATGTTCACGTTTACCAAAGAGATTACAATGTATTATTAAGTTGTTTCTGATGCTTTGTTATAATTGGAAACCAGACTCAAAGACTTGATTTGAAAAAGCTCTAGATATAAATATAGGTTGTTGCCCAAAATGTCACCAAAATCAAATCGGTCAATCGAAGTAGGATCTCAGAGAAGAGTTAAAAATCAGATTATTTTAATAATGGCCAAATTAAATTGTATATTGGTGTGTAGTTACGCATAGTAGATGAATGTTGAAAAGGCACCTGTAAACCCACCCTGTATTTCGTATGCTTGTTTAATTTTAGAGAGAGAGAGAAAAAAAGAAATGTAAGAACCTCCGGGGTCTTTGTTGTTATTTCTTAAGAAGTTAGACAGGCGTATCAGTTTAGAAAGAGTTCAGAATACTGGTCTGGGCGGAAATATAATCGGAGATAGCCTCACTTGGCACGTAGACACAAAACGGCGAAGCATGTATCAGAGAGGACAAAAATAACCAAATTCATATTGTTGTTCTGAAAAAGTTTCGTGATTTAATGAAATTCAAAACTAGGATGGTATATTTAGTTTAGTCCTATCGACACTCCAGACTTTGAACGACATATTTATCGTATCATTTCCTCTAAAACTGTTACATCTTCTCGAAATAAATTGTAGATGGTTCAGATATGGATATTTCATAAAAAAAGCATATGGTAGATCTTGTCTTTCTTCTATTCTATTCAATCATGAAGAGAATCGAGGGAAAGAAACTCTGTGAAATTAGAACACCACCCCCTCCCTTCACAGGCCGGCCCCTACATCTATCCTCATTCGACAATATGTTTTTATGGGGACAGTGTAAGAATCAAGGTTTTAGATAAGATGCTCAGATAGATCATTATGAAAACTCTATCTGGTGAACGTGCTCTCGCGCGGATGTTTGTACATTGTGTATTATTATTATTGTCCAATGGTACAGTTGTCACATGTTAATACTAAGGTAGCCTTGATGGCTGTTGGCCTTTCTGTTCCACAGACAAGCTACATCCGTCTCGTATCTACATCGTCTGCTTGGTTGTGTCAAGATATTTTCGAAAACATGCATCATAATATTTTCCGTGCAATAATCCCATAGACATGCTGAAGTACAAGGAAACATGTTATTACTTGGAAGTTTTACGACATGAGCTAACATCTACACGTCACGTCAATGTCTATTAGACGATGAGCTTCTCCCCCAAAGGCTCCTGTGGCCTCCTCCCACACGATTTAAAGTAACACAGATTTAAACAAGAGAAAGTCGGGGAAAGAGCGTTCTTACTTTGTAAATGTGCTTTTAGGTGTAAGACAGTCTAATTTGTCATTGAATACAATGATGGCACTTAACTGACAACGCTGTACATAATTCCAATGATTTTTTTATATACAATATATAAGATATGTGATTTAATCCTTAATTGACGTCCTTTTTTCGTTTTCTCAGCACATCTGTTCTTTTGAGTGCAAATTAAAGATGGGCAGTTATTCTGTATTCGATGTCTAACTTTTGTATTCACCATAATATGATCACCTCTAGAGTTGGTGGTAAGTGTTTGTATTATAACATGATCACCTCTAGAGTTGGTGGTAAGTGTTTGTATTATAATATGATCACCACTAGAGTTGGTGGTAAGAGTTTGTATTATAATATGATCACCTCTAGAGTTGGTGGTAAGTATTTGTATTATAATATGATCACCTCTACAGTTGGTGGTAAGTGTTTGTATTATAATGTGATCACCTCTAGAGTTAGTGATAAGTGTTTGTATTATAATGTGATCACCTCTAGAGTTGGTGGTAAGTGTTTGTATTATAATATGATCACCTCTAGAGTTGGTGGTAAGTGTTTGTATTATAACATGATCACCTCTAGACTTGGTGGTAAGTGTTTGTATTATAACATGTTCACTTCTAGAATTGGTGGTAAGTGTTTGTATTATAATATGATCACCTCTAGAATTGGTGGTAAGTGTTTTTATTATAATATGATCACCTCTAGAGTTGGTGGTAAGTGTTTGTATTATAACATGATCACCTATATAGTTGGTGGTAAGTGTTTGTATTATAATATGATCACCTCTAGAGTTGGTGGTAAGTGTTTGTATTATAATATGATCACCTCTAGACTTGGTGGTAAGTGTTTGTATTATAATGTGATCACCTCTAGAGTTGGTGGTAAGTATTTGTATTATAACATGATTACCTCTAGAGTTGGTGGTAAGTGTTTGTATTATAATATGATCACCTCTAGAGTTGGTGGTAAGTGTTTGTATTATAATATGATCACCTCTCGAGTTGGTGGTAAGTGTTTGTATTATAATATGATCACCTCTAGACTTGTTGGTAAGTGGTTGTATTATAATATGATCACCTCTAGAGTTGGTGGTAAGTGTTTGTATTATAATGTGATCACCTGAAGAGTAGGTGGTAAGTGTTTGTATTATAATATGATCACCTGAAGAGTTGGTGGTAAGTGTTTGTATTATAATATGATCACCTCTAGAGTTGGTGGTAAGTGTTTGTATTATAATATGATCACCTCTAGACTTGGTGGTAAGTGTTTGTATTATAATATGATCACCTCTAGAGTTGGTGGTAAGTGTTTGTATTATAATGTGATCACCTGAAGAGTTGGTGGTAAGTGTTTGTATTATAATGTGATCACCTCTACAGTTGGTGGTAAGTGTTTGTATTATAATGTGACCAATTTTCGAGTTGGTGGTAAGTGTTTGTATTATAACATGATCACTTCTAGAGTTGGTGGTAAGTGTTTGTATTATAACGTGATCACCTCTAGAGTTGGTGGTAAGTGTTTGTATTATAATGTGATTACCTCTAGAGTTGGTGGTGAGTGTTTGTATTATAACATGATCACTTCTAGAGTTGGTGGTAAGTGTTTGTATTATAACATGATCACTTCTAGAGTTGGTGGTAATTGTTTGTATTATAATATGATCACTTCTAGAGTTGGTGGTAAGTGTTTGTATTATAACATGATCACCTCTAGAGTTGGTGGTGAGTGTTTGTATTATAACATGATCACCTCTAGAGTTGGTGGTAAGTATTTGTATTATAACATGATCACTTCTAGAGTTGGTGGTAAGTGTTTGTATTATAATGTGATCACCTCTAGAGTTGGTGGTAAGTGTTTGTATTATAATATGATCACCTCTAGAGTAGGTGGTAAGTGTTTGTATTATAATATGGTCACCTCTAGAGTTGGTGGTAAGTGTTTGTATTATAATGTGATCACTTTTCGAGTTAGTGGTAAGTGTTTGTATTATAACATGATCACCTCTAGAATTGGTGGTAAGTGTTTGTATTATAATGTGATCACTTTTTGAGTTAGTGGTAAGTGTTTGTATTATAATATGATCACCTCTAGAGTTGGTGGTAAGTGTTTGTATTATAATATGATCACCTCTAGAGTTGGTGGTAAGTGTTTGTATTATAACATGATCACCTCTAGAGTTGGAGGTAAGTATTTGTATTATAATGTGATCACCTCTAGAGTTGGTGGTAAGTGTTTGTATTATAACATGATCACTTCTAAAGTTGGTGGTAAGTGTTTGTATTATAACATGATCACCTCTAGAGTTGGTGGTAAGTGTTTGTATTATAATATGATCACCTCGAGAGTTGGTGATAAGTGTTTGTATTATAATGTGATCACCTCTAGAGTTGGTGGTAAGTGTTTGTATTATAATGTGATCACCTCTAGAGTTGGTGGTGTTTGTATTATAACATGATCACTTCTAGAGTTGGCGGTAAGTGTTTGTATTATAATATGATCACCTCTAGAGTTGGTGGTAAGTGTTTGTATTATAATATGATCACCTCTAGAGTTGGTGGTAAGTGTTTGTATTATAATATGATCACCTCTAGAGTTGGTGGTAAGTGTTTGTATTATAATATGATCACCTCTAGACTTGGTGGTAAGTGTTTGTATTATAATGTGATCACCTCTAGACTTGGTGGTAAGTGTTTGTATTATAATATGATCACCTCTAGAGTTGGTGGTAAGTGTTTGTATTATAATATGATCACCTGTAGAGTAGGTGGTAAGTGTTTGTGTTATAATATGATCACCTCTAGAGTTGGTGGTAAGTGTTTGTATTATAATATGATCACCTCTAGAGTTGGTGGTAAGTGTTTGTATTATAATATGATCACCTCTAGAGTTGGTGGTAAGTGTTTGTATTATAATATGATCACCTCTAGAGTTGGTGGTAAGTATTTGTATTATAATGTGATCACCTCTAGAGTTGGTGGTAGGTGTTTGTATTATAATATGATCACCTCTAGAGTTGGTGGTAAGTATTTGTATTATAATGTGATCACCTCTAGAGTTTGTGGTAAGTGTTTGTATTATAATATGATCACCTCCAGAGTTGGTGGTAAGTGTTTGTATTATAATGTGATCACTTCTAGAGTTGGTGGTAAGTGTTTGTATTATAATGTGATCACCTCTAGACTTAGTGGTAAGTGTTTGTATTATAATGTGATCACCTCTAGAGTTGGTGGTAAGTGTTTGTATTATAACATGATCACCTCTAGAGTTGGTGGTAAGTGTTTGTATTATAACATGATCACCTCTAGAGTTGGTGGTAAGTGTTTGTATTATAATATGATCACCTCTAGAGTTTTTGGTAAGTGTTTGTATTATAATATGATCACCTCTAGAGTTGGTGGTAAGTGTTTGTATTATAATGTGATCACCTCTAGAGTTGGTGGTAAGTGTTTGTATTATAATATGATCACCTCTAGAGTTGGTGGTAAGTGTTTGTATTATAATATGATCACCTCTAGAGTTGGTGGTAAGTGTTTGTATTATAATATGATCACCTCTAGAGTTGGTGGTAAGTGTTTGTATTATATTATGATCACCTCTAGAGTTGGTGGTAAGTGTTTGTATTATAATATGATCACCTCTAGAGTTGTTGGTAAGTGTTTGTATTATAATATGATCACCTCTAGAATTGGTTGTAAGTGTTTGTATTATAATATGATCACCTGAAGAGTAGGTGGTAAGTGTTTGTATTATAATATGATCACCTCTAGAGTTGGTGGTAAGTGTTTGTATTATAACATGATCACTTCTAGAGTTGGTGGTGAGTGTTTGTATTATAATATGATTACCTCTAGACTTGGTGGTAAGTGTTTGTATTATAATATGATCACCTCTAGAATTGGTGGTAAGTGTTTGTATTATAACATGATCACCTGTAGAGTAGGTGGTAAGTGTTTGTATTATAATATGATCACCTCTAGAGTTGGTGGTAAGTGTTTGTATTATAATATGATCACCTCTAGAGTTGTTGGTAAGTATTTGTATTATAATATGATCACCTATAGAGTTGGTGGTAAGTGTTTGTATTATAACATGATCACCTCTAGAGTTGGTGGTAAGTGTTTGTATTATAATATGATCACCTCTAGAGTTGGTGGTAAGTGTTTGTATTATAATATGATCACCTCTAGAGTTGGTGATAAGTGTTTGTATTATAATGTGATCACCTCTAGAGTTGGTGGTAAGTGTTTGTATTATAACATGATCACCTCTAGAGTTGGTGGTAAGTGTTTGTATTATAATATGATTACCTCTAGAGTTGGTGGTAAATGTTTGTATTATAATGTGATCACCTCGAGAGTTGGTGGTAAGTAATTGTATTATAATGTGATCACCTCTAGAGTTGGTGGTAAGTGTTTGTATTATAATGTGATCACCTCTAGAGTTGGTGGTAAGTGTTTGTATTATAATATGATCACCTCTAGAGTTGGTGGTAAGTGTTTGTATTATAATATGATCACCTCTAGAGTTGGTGGTAAGTGTTTGTATTATAATATGATCACCTCTAGAGTTGGTGGTAAGTGTTTGTATTATAATATGATCACCTCTAGAGTTGGTGGTAAGTGTTTGTATTATAATATGATCACCTCTAGAGTTGGTGGTAAGTGTTTGTATTATAATATGATCACCTCTAGAGTTGGTGGTAAGTGTTTGTATTATAATATGATCACCTCTAGAGTTGGTGGTAAGTGTTTGTATTATAATATGATCACCTCTAGAGTTGGTGGTAAGTGTTTGTATTATAATATGATCACCTCTAGAGTTGGTGGTAAGTGTTTGTATTATAATATGATCACCTCTAGAGTTGGTGGTAAGTGTTTGTATTATAATATGATCACCTCTAGAGTTGGTGGTAAGTGTTTGTATTATAATATGATCACCTCTAGAGTTGGTGGTAAGTGTTTGTATTATAATATGATCACCTCTAGAGTTGGTGGTAAGTGTTTGTATTATAATATGATCACCTCTAGAGTTGGTGGTAAGTGTTTGTATTATAATATGATCACCTCTAGAGTTGGTGGTAAGTGTTTGTATTATAATATGATCACCTCTAGAGTTGGTGGTAAGTGTTTGTATTATAATATGATCACCTCTAGAGTTGGTGGTAAGTGTTTGTATTATAATATGATCACCTCTAGAGTTGGTGGTAAGTGTTTGTATTATAATATGATCACCTCTAGAGTTGGTGGTAAGTGTTTGTATTATAATATGATCACCTCTAGAGTTGGTGGTAAGTGTTTGTATTATAATATGATCACCTCTAGAGTTGGTGGTAAGTGTTTGTATTATAATATGATCACCTCTAGAGTTGGTGGTAAGTGTTTGTATTATAATATGATCACCTCTAGAGTTGGTGGTAAGTGTTTGTATTATAATATGATCACCTCTAGAGTTGGTGGTAAGTGTTTGTATTATAATATGATCACTTCTAGAGTTGGTGGTAAGTGTTTGTATTAAAATGTCACCCTTCTGTTGTTGGTAAGTGTTTGTATTATAACATGATCACCCCTAGAGTTGGTGGTAAGTGTTTGTATTATAATATGATCACCTCTAGAGTTGGTGGTAAGTGTTTGTATTATAACATGATCACTTCTAGAGTTGGTGGTAAGAGTTTGTATTATAATATGATCACCTCTAGAGTTGGTGGTAAGTGTTTGTATTATAATATGATCACCTCTAGAGTTGGTGGTAAGTGTTTGTATTATAACATGATCACCTCTATAGTTGGTGGTAAGTGTTTGTATTATAATATGATCACCTCTAGATTTGGTGGTAAGTGTTTGTATTATAATGTGATCACCTCTAGACTTGGTGGTAAGTGTTTGTATTATAATATGATCACTTCTAGAGTTGGTGGTAAGTGTTTGTATTAAAATGTCTCCCTTCTGTTTTAATGACGAAACCTTTCATCTGTAGAAAGAAAGAACTTACGTAGACATTATGTGTTGTGTAATTATTGTTATTCAAATAATTGTTTTCTCAATCTTCTGTTGGAGAAAATTGCAATACATTATATTTGAGTAGTTTAGTGTCAAGTTTTAAAAAATACTTTTGATTCTTTGCTTTTAGATGTGTGCAGGAGTTCCTCTTTCAAAATCCCAACTAAAGGTCTTCACACAGCTCATATAAACTCAGTATTCGTTACTATCAATAATGTAAATATGTACAGCATAGCGTTTATCATTTCTACATCTATTTTACTTCATTGTATTCTTTAAACGATCATCTGAACAAAATTAACGCATTAATTAAGACCAGATTGGCTTAAAATCAAGTGACTCCCTGCTGTAACAGCCAACATCACTTTAACTATCTATTGGAGAACGATCAAAAGTCAAACCTTGTGTAGGGGATAGCGTGTGTAACCACTTTATAGAAAAATACTACAGTCTTTATGTTGATCTCTGAGATATAAGGAATCGGAGATAGCATGGCTGAAGGATGTAGTCTGCGAACGTCTACAAGTGCCCCCGACCTCCTGGTATGTTCGTGAATGCACGTGATGTATGTAAATAGTATTTCTACATTTGGCTATCACACAAATCTATTTTGTGACCTCGTATGAGTTCTATGCTCTTGCACCTTTACTAAAAATAACAGATCAATTTAATCTTATACGATACACACAAATTTCTCTACAGAATACTGTAATAATCAATAAAAGTGCGCCTAACATTACGTGATAAATTGGAACAGTACTTTCCCTATCTACGCTTAACACAATCTCTGATCGCCAGCAATTTGTCGTTGAATCTTTTGACATAATAATTGGAGTTTCTTGGTGCAAACTATCATAAAAAATATTCTAGAAAAGTGGCAATATGGTACCTTTTTCTTAAATCTTAAATGAACGCAATATCTGAAAACTGTACAGAGACAAATCATGTTTTTTTCTGAGTGAAAACTACAGGACTTTTGATGTTGTGGCAAATTTGTCAAACCCGACACAAAGAACTGTTTAGTGAAAGTTAATAAAGTCGCAATGAATTATCATATATCATATACATATACTTCTATTCTAATTTCAGTTTCCCGTTTGGTCTATGCTAAACCAGATGGACAATATCAGGCTATGAACTCCAATTTGGTCTAGCGTATGAATACTTGAAGTTTCCGCCGCCTCATTGACAATGTCTACAACGTATACTAAACGGTAAAATAATTCAAAAAGTGGTTTTAAAGTTGTGCGGTCTTTGAAATCAAACAGTATTATTAGTTGACAAAATAACATGTATTGAAAAAAAAAACATCATCGCAGAATTTTCATTTGTTCGTTTATTTCAAACCGTTTTGTGTTGAACTATATTCAGAAGCTGATGCTATGGCTGTTCTGTTTATTGAACTTGGTGACATCAACACTAGCGCAAGCGGGAAATTCAAACAGTTTATTGATTAAATACAAAAAAAATGATAGCTTGGTTTGAAAACAACTCAATGACACAGCGACAAAGACATCAGGCAATGAGTTTTACGCAATGACTTTATACCTTGTTATGCGACTACAGACAAACCATGCAATTCCGTCTTTGCAGATTACAGAGTTCGCTCCCTTGCAGGTGGGTATCGACTGTTGTGTCATTATTTTGTAAGGGCAATTCACGTTGTTTTCTCCAAAAAGTACATAACGTTAAGCTTGCAAACACATGACGTCACAATCAACACCTACCCGCAACGGCAGATATGCAAATACAGAATACAGCAAATATATTGTGACACTGTTAGTACATAAAGTCATGGATCTTAATTTGTTTTTATATTAATATGAATTAACACAAGAAGTTATTATTATTTTAGTGCCCAAATAAATTGTTTCATCAGCTTAACTGAAAGCTCAAAACATGTAATGGTCAAAGAATGACACGTACTGATTTTAACAGAAAAAAAAGAAAGAAATTTCAATGGGTAGTCGTATAAGACCTTGTGTTCGGCTGCAATGTACCTCAAAAGGCTGAAATGTACCAGAACCAAGATATCACGTTCACTACGAACATTAAAATATGTCTAGAATATTCGACATACGAAACAGCAGCTTAAAACAAATGTTGTCTTGAATTTACAATTTTAGACAGAAAGCACACTAGCAATTGCTAAGTTGCTTACGTCAAAGCGGATTTCAACAAGATGTGTCTTATGTACCCAGGTCTTGTCGATGCTGGTGTCAATAAAAACATTGAAGGAGCCATGAAGTTTGAAGCTTTACAAGAAGCAGGCGTGCTAAATCACGTATTTTCTCGCGAGTTGGGTTATATCAGTCTGGCCCTGATATAACGCCAAATCAGCTGATTTAGGGGTCATCGCGTACATAGACTCGTTCTGGACGATGTAAACTCTCTTTTTCCTGTTTTATCTCTACAAATGAATATTAGGTGCGTGCTCGATCAGCGTTTACTACACCAGTTATTGAAACCATTTTGTAATATTAAGTGATCATGAGTGAAGATACATTTTGATCCGACACGAAAAGCTTAGCGCAATGTATTATATTTATAAAACATTAGCAATGGCTGTTTAACTTGTCATGTTGTCGATAAAAGAATGAATTAATTGTGCGATGTTTACCATGTTTTATCAATACACATTTTTCAGCATAATAATGTATAAAGAAATCAAAAAAGTTTTACTAACATAAAAATGACGATGTTGGAAAGTAAATAAAGTAATTAGTGGTGTCACTATTGTCAATATCATTAGAGAAAATGGGAGGCAGCTACACTATGTAAATTCAGAAGTTGCAATAGTACAACACAGTGCCAGTGCGTGTTAGAAAATATTTCCGGAAAATGTTGCTACATATAAACAAATCCCATGGACACCCAAACATAAACGATAGATCAGTTAGCAATATATATCATTACGTCGGTTCCTAGATGTCACTATTTACCGGATTCAAGCAACAGTTTGCAAAAAAGAGTAAGAAAAATCATAATCCGATAAAAGTTTTTTAATAGGGGGGGGGGTGTGGCTTGGTGGGGGTAGGGAAGGGGCGACAACAATGCTTATCATATTTGTTTAACTACTTGACGAAAACAATTACGTGTCAATGTACGTTTCCACTTATCAATACACGGTGTCGATGACTGTGACATCACGTTAACTTCGGTTTTTTGTTGTTAATATCGATTTTCGATTTTTTTTCCACAGAGGTATAACAAAATTGATCAATCAGAAAGTCAGTTTTACCATGAAAGCAAAGAAACCATTGTTAACTGACACAAACGACTTTTTTGTAATGTTTAGAAAATGGCGCCATTACTATTTCAAAAAACGTTATCCGGTATAATAAGATATTTTGCTCTTTTACTATAGATTTTAAAATGTTGGAAGGTATATGAAGATGTGAACTGTGTTACAATAGTTATAAATGTTGGAAGGTATAGGAGATGTAAACTGTGTTACAATGGTTGTAAAATGTTGGAAGGTATAGGAGATGTAAACTGTGTTACAATGGTTGTAAAATGTTGAAAGGTATAGGAGATGTAAACTGTGTTACAATGGTTGTAAAATGTTGAAAGGTATAGGAAGATGTGAACTGTGTTACAATGGTTGTAAAATGTTGAAGGTTTAGAGAGTAAACTGTGTTACAAAGGGTGTAAAATGTTGGAAGTATAGGAAGATGTGAACTGTGTTACAATGGTGTTAAAATGTTTGAAGGTATAGGAGATGTAAACTGTGTTACAATGGTTGTAAAATATTGGAAGGTATAGGAGATGTGAACTGTGTTACAATGGTTGTAAAATGTTGGAAGGTATAGGAGATGTAAACTGTGTTACCATGGTTGTAAAATGTTGGAAGGTATAGGAGATGTAAACTGTGTTACAATAGTTGTAAAATGTTGGAAGGTATAGGAGATGTGAACTGTGTTACAATAGTTGTAAAATGTTGGAAGGTATAGGAGATGTGAACTGTGTTACAATGGTTGTAAAATGTTGGAAGGTATAGGAGATGTGAACTGTGTTACAATGGTTGTAAAATGTTGGAAGGTATAGGAGATGTGAACTGTGTTACAATGGTTGTAAAATGTTGGAAGGTATAGGAGATGTAAACTGTGTTACAATGGTTGTAAAATGTTGGATGGTATAGGAAATGTGAAATGTGTTACAATGGTTGTAAAATGTTGGATGGTATAGGAATGTAAACTTGTTTACAATGGTTGTAAAATGTTGGAAGGTATAGGAAATGTGAAATGTGTTACAAATGGTTGAAAATGTTGGATGGTATAGGAGAGTGAAACTGTGTTACAATGGTTGTAAAATGTTGGATGGTATAGGAGATGTAAACTGTGTTACAATGGTTGTAAAATGTTGGAAGGTATAGGAGATGTATACTGTGTTACAATGGTTGTAAAATGTTGGCAGGTATAGGAGATGTGAACTGTGTTACAATGGTTGTAAAATGTTGGAAGGTATAGGAGATGTGAACTGTGTTACAATGGTTTGAAATGGAAGGTATAGGAAGATGTGAACTGTGTTACGTAAAATGGTGGGTATAGGAGATGTGAACTGTGTTACAATGGTTGTAAAATGTTGGAAGGTATAGAAGATGTGAACTGTGTTACAATAGTTGTAAAATGTTGGAAGGTATAGAAGATGTGAACTGTTTTACAACGATTGTAAAATGTTGGAAGGTATAGAAGATGTGAACTGTGTTACAATGGTTGTAAAATGTTGGAAGGTATAGGAGATGTGAACTGTGTTACAATGGTTGTAAAATGTTGGAAGGTATAGGAGATGTGAACTGTGTTACAATGGTTGTGAAATGTGGAAGGTATAGGAGATGTGAACTGTGTTACAATGGTTGTAAAATGTTGGAAGGTATAGGAGATGTAAACTGTGTTACAATGGTTGTAAAATGTTGGAAGGTATAGGAGATGTGAACTGTGTTACAATGGTTGTAAAATGTTGGCAGGTATAGGAGATGTGAACTGTGTTACAATGGTTGTAAAATGTTGGAAGGTATAGGAGATGTGAATGTTTACAATGGTTGTAAAATGTTGGAGGTATAGGAGATGTAAACTGTGTTACAATGGTTGTAAAATGTTGGAAGGTATAGGAGATGTAAACTTATTTACAATTGTTGTAAATGTTGGAAGTATAGAGATGTAAACTGTGTTACAAGGTTGTAAAATATGGAAGGTTATAGGAGATGTGAACTGTGTTACAATGGTTGTTAAAATGTTGGAAGGTATAGGAAAATTGAAATGGTTGTAAATGTTGTATAGGAGATGTAAACTGTGTTACAATGGTTGTAAAATGTGGAAGGATATAGGAGATGTGAACTGTGTTACAATGGTTGTATAAAATGTTGGCAGGTATAGGAGATGTGAACTTGTTACATGTTTAAAATGTTGGAAGGTATAGGAAGATGTGAACTGTGTTACAATGGTTGTAAAATGTTGGAAGGTATAGGAGATGTAAACTGTGTACAAATGGTTGTAAATGTATGGAAGGTATAGGAGATGTAAACTGTGTTACAATGGTTGTAAAATGTTGGAAGGTATAGGAGATGTGAACTGTGTTACAATGGTTGTAAAATGTTGGAAGGTATAGGAGAATGTGAACTGGTTAGTAAATGTTAAGGTATAGGAGATGTGAACTGTGTTACAATGGTTGTAAAATGTTGGAAGGTAAGGAGATTGTGAACTGTTTACAATGTTGTAAAATGTTGAAGGTATTAGGAGATGTGAACTGGGTTACAAGTGGTTGTAAAAATGTTGGAAGGTATAGGAGATGTAAACTGTGTTACAATGGTTGTAAAATGTTGGAAGGTATAGGAAATGTGAAATGTGTTACAATGGTTGTAAAATGTTGGATGGTATAGGAGATGTGAACTGTGTTACAATGGTTGTAAAATGTTGGAAGGTATAGGAGATGTAAACTGTGTTACAATGGTTGTAAAATGTTGGAAGGTATAGGAGATGTAAACTGTGTTACAATGGTTGTAAAATGTTGGATGGTATAGGAGATGTAAACTGTGTTACAATGGTTGTAAAATGTTGGAAGGTATAGGAGATGTATACTGTGTTACAATGGTTGTAAAATGTTGGCAGGTATAGGAGATGTGAACTGTGTTACAATGGTTGTAAAATGTTGGAAGGTATAGGAGATGTGAACTGTGTTACAATGGTTGTAAAATGTTGGAAGGTATAGGAAGATGTGAACTGTGTTACAATAGTTGTAAAATGTTGGAAGGTATAGAAGATGTGAACTGTTTTACAACGATTGTAAAATGTTGGAAGGTATAGGAAGATGTGAACTGTGA
>SAYR01050604.1:0-12245 GCA_004382745.1 Argopecten irradians irradians
TGCGGTGTACATACGTGTAGCTTCTAAAAAGGAGGATATGCTCATGTGATATGAAGGCACAGAATCAGTGTCGATATTTCGGAAGAGTAAGTCGTCTTTGATTTGTCCAAGACAGCATGAAACTCTCCGTGATATTATATTATATTAATGGGTCGAGGTAGTCACATGATATATGTAAAATCCACATACATGTACAACATACAATGCTAGGTCAAATGAGAATATATCGATTTTAAATAGGAATCGGAGAATTGTTTTTTTTATTTTTCAAGTACAATGTAATGGATTTGTTTACCTATTTTATAACATATTTTGCCCTATGGTGATATTACAATGACGAAAGCCGCTCAGCCATTCATTAAAGACAAACAATTATGTTTTAGCAAATACCAAAATTAACTTTATAGTAAATAATCGGTAATGAAATAAAATTAGTATAATCATTCGTTTTTGTTTCTTCTTTGCATTATTACCTTCTATATTTAGCCCAGTAGATGCTGTTCGTGTTGTAGATATGTCTGCTTTTTGTGGTACAGATGTAGTGGCGACTGTCGTTGTTGGAGGTGGCCTTTCTGTTGAGACGATAGGTAATAAATTGCCCATTAAGGCTATAGCAAAATACATAATATATATCTTTATTTTAAAAAATTACTATTCCCCACTACAGTTTTCCGTGTATGTGGTATCTTGCGTGCGTGCATGAAGTGCAAAGGGCATGTTTTGGGAGACTGTGGTATGTTCGTGTTGTATGGTCGCCGGTTAGTGTCATATAGTAATATGCCCTGTCAACTTACGTCGATAACGAGAGATCGCGACAACTTGACGAGCGTCGAGTAAATTCTGGACATGGGTATTGTAGACTAGCATCAAACTGATCTAACTGGATATTTGATCAGAATGGCTTCCAGCACAAATTTGTTATATTTGACAAACAACTCTTTCAGTCACTATCAGCACGCATTAAGAAATTTGTCTGCAAAGCTCTGACATCTATATAGACCATGTATAGTATAGCTAGTTAAGAAGAGTAAAGCTAAGATCCTAGATTTATCGTCAAGCAATTGGGGCAGCAAATACAATTCTAACGCCCTACCTGTAAATAAATGACAGTTATAGTTCCTTAATATCAAAACATGACCGGATTTCTTACAGGGATTGAATTTATTTTTCAAATTTTCAAAGCGGCTATAAGTAACAGAAGTTTCCGAGGAGCGTGTTACATTCAATCCATATATTTAAATTAGAATATTTTATGAAAATGAATATTACTGAAAGGTAATTATATTCTATTAAAAATTATGACACCCATATACGACGAGAAACGATATTAATGGAACAGCTGGATGACAAAGTTCTTCCACAACGTCGCGTTTTCAAGCTTCTGCCTTCCGGTCGACTGGGGGACTATTTTTCAATGCTATGAAACTGGCGTGATGTTTGAAATCAGGTGATCGATGCACGAGAATGTATTAATAGGTAAATGTTGTTTTTGTCAGTTGGTTGATTCATATAGTGACGAAACAATCAGAATGTAAATATATTTCTTATGGCATACGAGTAAAAGTAAAGGTAGAGTGTGGATTCTGTTATCTTTTCCAAAAATATACCAATAGCTGTTTAAAATTGACACAAGCTTATTTGATAAAGACAACTAAAGTGAGAAGTTGTCCCTGAAACAAAAAAGACCAATACATGACAATATATATATAGACACATAAATGTACCTTTTATTCATTACGTAACATGCTAAACTACATATATCTATTTAGTTATGAACAAGATAATTTCCATTTCATTTCACAGACACATCTATACAGGTACAAATTATTTAAACTACATGGCCATGTGGAGGTTCTTGTTTAATATTCCAAAAATGACGGACAAATTATTTTCAAAGGTTATTTTCGAAAACTAAAAACTATCGTTTTATACTATTGCAAATTAAGTAAGTAATAAGAAGAATACTTCTATTTTCATAGTTTTAAGTCAAGGAAACTTACATATACACTTTTTTAACACACATAGGATCATTGCCCCATGTATAAACTGTGTGCCACGCTTGCAGGTACAGAGTTATACATGATCAGAGTGACACTCTCAACCAATACATTGGCTCGCTTCTCATAAGTCACTAACATAATCAAACATTTGTATGTACAGGAAAATAATGACAAAACAATACACAACGCATGTCTGTAAACACCTAATATTATACATTATACAATATAGCAAATTGAAACTTCACAAGAATTATAAATTGAAACATTTATGTCACACATAAAATAACTTTTTCGCATGTTTTATTTTAATTTCGGATTTTGTAGTATACGATATTCCATGATTAAAACCAATAGGTAACTTACCAATGGTAATGCTAATTGTGACACTCATGGTACATTTCGTTCTTTTTGTCTCCCTATATCTACTCTGTACACTTACCTATAGTGATGCTGATCATCTGAGACAGGTTGTAGGTATTCCCAGTAAAATTGTTTTTCGCCTCACAGCTGTACTCTCCTGATTGGTCAATCTGAATGTTGGACAGCGATAACTGTGCCGCTGTGCCAACCTGTGTTCCATTTAGTTTCCATATATAGGTCGGTGCTGGATTGCCCTCTGCGGCACAGGTCAATATTAAATTCTCGCCTTCATAATAAATATCCTTCATAGGATTACTTGTGATGGTAGGTTGTCTTATTTGGTCTATCAAAAAAGGCATTGTTACTAAAACATGATATAGTTGTTGAAGCATATCGAAAATAACCTGATGATAAACTCTTTTTGATTTAATTTTCAATAGGAATACTGTGTTGAATAAAAATGCAGAGTGATCTCGTTGGTCACATGGAATTCATGACACAGGCATTCTAGGATACTTCTGTGATATAAGGAAAGTATTACGAAATAGAAGTCAGTAACATGAGTATGGACACTCACACTGTTCCAATCGAAATGGGACACATTTTCCTCCCAAAGAAAATCATGACAATTAACTACTATAAACGAGCTGGAGAGAACATCAATACAAATCTAAGAAATCAAAAGGCAAGGATTTGTTTCAAGAATCCCGTTAGTCACTATGTTAAATGCGATCCATCTGAATTTTCAATAAGGTGAAAAATGAAACAAAAATAAAAAGTAATATTACGAAGGTAATTAACGTGAATAACAAACCGCCATTGTTGTCATTGATTTCGACTTTACAACGAAACCCTTGATTAAAGAACGTTACCTTCGAAACCACATTTTTACGAAAACGTGTAAACCTTAGTTAAACATTCTTTAATCAAGGAATCCCTTAACTTGCAATTCTCCATAGGAAAGCATTACCGATTTTAAAAAAGGCTCATTAGCTTGTAGTCTAGCGGATTCGTGAAAAAAGGGCACATTTTGATAAAAGCATGAAACTTGGCACAAATATACTTCAGCATATAGGAAAAAAATAAGAACCCGGGCCAACTCAGATTTTTTCTAAATATAGAAATGGCGGCCATTTTCCAAGATGGCCGCCAATTTATAAGAAAAATCAATATAACCTCCAATATATGACTATTTTTTGTTGGACTATGACATATTTAGTGGTATTTTTACTGAAGTGTTTCAGCAAATTGAATTAGATAATAAATTGATGATTTTAATCCTCTTAAATTGATTTATGGCATTATAAAAGACATTTTCCAAGATGGCTGCCAATTTATAAGAAAAATCAATATATCTGCTATATATATATATGACTATTTTTTGTTGGACTTTGACATATTTAGTGGTAATTTTACTGCAGCATTTCAGCAATTTGAAATAGATAATAAAATTATGCTTTTAATCCCAATAAGTTGACTTATGGAATTATAATAGACATTTTCCAAGATGGCCGCCAATTTATAAGGAATAAAGAAACATCATTGTATCTTCTGTAATTGAGAATGTGTGTTTTACCTTGGCACATTTTGCATTAATTTTACTGATGGACATACGCATTTATTTAAGTACAAATATTATGCTTTTATTCGTCTTAGGTTGACATGGCAGTCTCTAATAGACATTTTCCAAGATGGCCACTAGTTTATAAAAAAAATAATCTGAAACTGTTATGTATATATATATATAATAAAGGTTCAAAGAAGTAATATAAACAGGTTTTTCCAGATGACACGGAATCCCATCAAAAGTAAGTCGGAAGGATACGAATCACTTCAAATGGTAAATATGGGACAAATACTAACTAGACTTCCGAGGAGGGGGGGGAGGTTAGTTATCTGTAACATCTGACAATGATTTCTACATTAACATAGTATTATAAGTGTTGTGGTAGGCAGGAACAATCATTTTAATTAAGACAATGCTGAATTTTGATAACTTCAAGATGCCCAATGGGTCGAAATTACCAGGTTAAGGTTTTGTTGTATGTTGTGAAATGCTACATGCATTATCTAAACAATGGTTTTCAACACAGATATTGGATTATAAGTATTGATTTTGGTATGGGCAAATATTTAATGGTAAAAAGTAGAATTTTCAGAATTTCAAGATGCTCATGGGGCCAATCTGTACTCACCAAGAGTGAGTACAGTTGTTTTTGTACTTAGTATTTGATAGAAATTTGTCACGACAAAAAATATTTTTAGAAAATAAAAGTTGTACTTAAATATCAATGACTATTTAAGTACGAAAAACGTTTTGTAGGAGTTGTTTTTTGCCGGCCGCTGTCGGCCATCGTAATGACATGATGTTTTTGGGATATAATAAGTAATATGTGTGGCGTCCATATTGGAAAATGGCCGCCATGACGTCATAGGCTATTTGTGGAAATGGCCCGGGTTTTAAAAAAAGTTTCCTTTGGTTGTGTTCTTGATATGTGCCAAGTTTCATGCTTTTATCAAAAAGTGAACAATTTGACCAAATTTCTGCACGAATCCGCTGGACTATTAATAGTTTTTCCTAAACTTTTGAAATGATTTTCTATGGAACATTTTAAGTAAAATGATTTCTTAAAAGTTAAGGAGTTTCATGAAACTGGACCCAGAACCTTCAAAACTACACCTTTACGAAAACGTGGAACGAATGAGACTTACAATAAACTTTGATAGGATCCGTCTGTTTATAGTACATGTTGTTGGACGGATCGCTGATCGTGTCCTGTTGTAGTGTACACCTGAGGATGATCCCGTCATCGTTCTTGGTCATTGAAATGTTGATGGCACTACTTCCGGTGTAGGTACAGTCTGTACTCGGGGAGGTCTGTGTGGTAGAGGATACGGTACTACCCACAGAATCTGATACCCCTCTGTACTTTGTCCACAGGAAGGTTCCGGCCGGCAGACCCACGTTACTGGTACAGGCGAACTGGACTGTCTGACCCTCCACAATATTGGTGGCTGGGACTACTTCCACTTCCCTGAGCGTTGTAACGTTTGGCATAGCTTTGATAAGAAAATCAATTAAATGTTAAGTTGTCTATATATTTTTAAAGTAGTTGTAATTACACTACTTCAATAAACTGGACTGACTCTGCATAACTTCAACTTCGTCAAACATGGTTATGGTTGAAGTTGCTCTATCATATTTTTGTTTTTCAAATAACAATCAAAAACAAAATCAGAAGCTATTTGTTGAGATTAAGTTAGACATTTTGTAAGTACTGCTTTTATATGCATTCACTTTGTTTACCTTAATTGCATAAATCAAATAAAACGACCAACATGTTGCTGGGTATGATTTATCCAAATAACCCATATTTTCTGATTATTATAGAGGCAAAAGTTATTCCTTCCTTAATTACTTATAGTCTACTTTCATAATTTTAAAGCCTGATTATGTTATATAAACGTATTTATTATTGCGCAAGCAGAGTTAAGCGCGAAATAAAATTTGAGCAGTGTGCACAAACACTATAATTGGCTGATGACGTAAACTCAGAATCTTTAAAAATATGAATACAGTTAAAATATCATTGTCTTCAGTAGCTCGACTACATTTATAATGTTTTAATATAAGGTCGACATTAGAATTTAATTATCTTTACAATGTCAGTAAACTTCAACAAAATACAGTTGTCTCTTCACACAATTACCTTTAAGTATGACAAATATGATTACAACACTACCTGTGACTGCAAGACTTGTCTCTCTAGATGGATTTGCCTGTATGTTGTTACTCAGACCAAGAACACTACATTGGTATTTACGTTCGTCCCCACACACGACACGTGTAAACTTTAGTATAGCTGTGAGAGAGGATTCTGTGGGATTGGTCAGTGTTACACGTCCAAACACAGACGGATTGGTCAGGTTCGTTAATAATGCTGGGCTCTGAGTTGGTCCTGGTGGATAAAACATTGCCAATTGGTCAAAGGTCCCGTAATCTTTAGCTGTTTCTCTGTTCCATCCGATTGTAAACACAGTATCGGTAGACGCTAGACTGTACGTACACACAAGTTTCAATTCATTGTTACCTACCAGTCCAATAAGGTTAACTGTGGTTGTAACGGAAATATCACACCGAACCCCTGCAATAAATTGGAAAAAGAAACAGGTGATATCAAATTAAAACCAATGATATATAATGGATCACAAAGGACATGCCGTTCATTTTAAATAACGCATTAAATCACGTGTGACGCCATACCAATGTTATACATGTTCGCCCGATGTCAGTATAATGTGACCGCCGGGTGGTATATGTTGCTTGGTGTCTTCAGCGGCATGTTTGAGTGATATAGCACCATAAAAAAGGCAACAGTTCCACTATACAAGTAGACACAGCATGAACATACCACAGTCTCCAAAAAACGAACCTCGTACTTCACACACCGGATATAAGTGCGCGAGATGTCTTAGAGTGATCGGTAACCGTAGTACCCGAGAGAACCCCACGTGAACATGCAGGTTAACCCTCGACAGGTAAGTTGTTTACACATGTATACACACGTATTAACCATTCATTATGACATCTATATGTATGTAACGGAGACATTAACATTATTCAAGGTGCTATAATAAAATACAATCAGAATCAAATGAAAACTTTCAAAACTTGGTGTAAAAAGAGTTATATCGAACATAACCATGCTGACCCGCATACAGAAGTAACAACAGGACGACCACAATCCGTACCGCCGCCATACTCAACGCGGAAGGGGTTTTGATAACGTTTATGGTGATTGCATAATTCGGTTGTATTTACGACCAATAGTGTGTTGTAAGTCTTATATGGCTGGTTGCACATTTCAGGTAAAGAAAATGAGCTACGTTGATTATATGACAAATTGCGGGATCAACTAAATAAAGTTTAAAAAAAAACTGAATATGAAGTAAAAAGTTGTGTTCCATAACCAAGATATGCTTAATTCAGATTTGCCAAATAAAATGTGTTTGTATGTAATAATATAATGATTAACTGGAAGACGTTACACTAACTAGGTTTACAAGCTGTATGCTAACTACTGTTTTACTACATTTGGCTTTACATTACATTATTTCTGAGTAATGGTTAGTAGACAAAAATATTTATTATGACACATACATATTACAACATCAAAGTAAATTTGTAGTAGCAATACCATAAGTTCAATGCTCCTAAATAAGATCTAGCGGAAGGTATTTCCATTACAAGGATATACCTTATATAACTGGCTTATTTCTTTAGATTTATAATAGTAAAAATATTACTATGCAATTAGACTAACTCTTCTCAGAATCATGATACATGTACACAGCTTTAAGTTGTAAGTAGACAGTATTATTTTGTGTACTAGGTTGAACACACACAAAAAAAAAAAAATTCATGACAAGTTTTACGAAGAAAAAGCAATTTTGCAATTTCCATTATTCGTTATCATGTATTTGCTTTACATTCATATTTTTCACTACATTAACGTTGGTTCTCCTGACAATGTCTTGCGCAATCAAAAGCATTTGTTATATATCAATTATGGACCTTTGTTGAGGTCCATTATGGACTTATATTGCCCGAGTAGAATAAATAATGACCGTTTATATTAGATATTTCAATTCATTAAAGGCACAATATACGTAACTTTTCAAGTTTCTTTTTTTTAATTACAAATATTTACAAGAAATTTACCGAGGTTTTCTCTAATTAAAAGGTTGACTTAATCCAGTTAAGTTGGTATAATGTTCGATCATTGTATATGTTTGTGATAAAAAAAAGGTTACGTATTAGACCAACTGTGACGTTTCGAAAATCAAATAAAAAACCCCAATAATAATACTACTTAAAGTGACCCACAATAAATACAAGCCGAAATGATTTCCGGAAAATGTCACGTGACTAGATCGAATTCGTACGGTAAAGATAGAAACAAACATGTGATCAGCCGTAGAAAACTGTGTAGGCCTATTAACAAATGAACGAAACGCTTCGGTAATTGTCGGGTTTGGAATGGCGACTTTTTTCAAAATGGCAGGTATGTATACAGTACGATATTTGACCGTTCGACATCAAAGGTTTACTTGCACGAAATAATGTCATAATACACGTCTTTCATCTTTTTTTAAGGTCATGGTACAAAGTTCGATCATTTTGAATGTTTGTGATTAAAAAAATGGAAAGTTACGTACAAATGTATATGTATTGGGCATTTAAGAGATGTCAAACACTGTCTAATGTGCAAATTAATTACAAGAAAATCGTTCATCAAAGAACGCCACCATAAAGGATGCCGCGTTTGGGCAATGAAGTTCACAAAGGAATATTGACAGGGTATTTAAACAAGAGGCCCGTGGGCCTTAGCGGTCACCTGAGTTCGGATACAGAATGAAACATAGACAGAAAAACACTAAGTATTGGCCCATCAGGCCCTTGAAACCAGTCAGTGATTTTATAACTGACTTTTCAATCTCTGAGGAGTATCTGGTGCCATCAAATCTGTGAATTAAGAAGATTTTTTTTTCTTATTTTAGTCATTTTGACCCTTTTTGGCCCCGCCCATCTACCCCTGGAGGTTGACCAGGACCAATATGAATATGATGATGCTATCACAGGGTAATAATTCTAACCAAGTTTGACCTATTAAAAATTAAGAAAATAATGCTCATAAATGTGTTTTTCCAATATCAATTAATAGATTTGATCCCTAATCAGGGGAGAGTCTGAGATGCCAGGGCCATGAAATTCACAATTTTTGTAAAGGGCCTTAAAAGACTTTTCAATCTATTAGGAGCATGTATTTGGTTCCATCAAATTTCCAAATTAAGAAGGAGACTTTTTTTTGAATTTTTAGGCATTTTGACCAATTTTGGCCCCACCCTCTGGTCCCTGGGGGTCGGCCAGGACCAATATGGATATGATGTTAAAATGCTATCTCAGGCTAATAATTCTAACAAAGTTTGACTCATTTCCTATTACACATGACCAAATAATGCTCCAAAATGTGTTTTCCCTATATAAACTAAAGTAAACTTGACCCCCTTCCGCAGGGGGGAACGTGAGACCCCAGGGTCATATAATTCACAATTTTTGTAAAGGACCTTAAGACCTTTCTATTTATGAAAAGTATTTGATTCTACCATATCCAGAATTTTAGAAGAAGATTTTTGAAGTTTTAGCCTATTTGACCCCTTTTGACCCCGCCTCTAAGGCCCCTGGTGGTCAGTTATAGAAAATTTGTTAATAGGATTAAATGGCCATCTCATACTGATAATTTTGACAACATTTGACTCATTTCCTATTACAAATGGTTCAGGTTTGTTAATGGATGCTGGGTTGACTGGTCCTGGTGGATTAAACAATGCCAATTGTTCAAAAGGTCCCGGGAATCTTTAGATGTCTCCCTGTTCCAAGATATCGTAAACACAGTATCAGTTGATGATAGGGGTGTACGTACAAACAAGTTCCAATTCGTTGTTACCAATGAGTTCGACTGGTTACTTGTCGATGTGACGGAAATATCACCCCTGAACACCTGCAATGAATATCATGAAGCCTTTCCATAAATATGTAGTAGGTCAGCTATATAGGTCAGCTAATATATAAAGCTGCCAATTATGATCATGTTGATGATACGAGCATTTACTTTATATGAAATATATCTCTCATCAAAAGTGCATCTCTCGTATCAGAAGACAGTCTCTTCTGAATAGAATGAGCTAATATGTATGAGATGACCAGCATAAAACATTATTTGTATAAATTATTTCGACGTCGCAATTATATCTTATCATGAGGACATTTGAAATAAGAAAATAATGCATTTAGTATATGAACAAAATGTATATACTAATATTTGTCGTTATGACACACAAATACAGTCCTTAGCATTAATATAATTGTATTAATTCTATCAGCATGATATTGTTTCATTACTTAACAAGGAAGTTATACTTACCCGTTGCGTTTAACTGTTGAAGATTGATAAGGGATACAATATAATCTACGTATATGTTGGCTAACAAATTTATATGAACATTTAAAACAACATTGGCAATGGTTTCAGGAATAGATAGGATGGTAATATTAAAGTTGCTGATTAATGTAGCCTTACCTGAAATCAGGATAAAAAGTAAAACATTACAGGATCTGTTTCTACAACGGAGTACTTTACTACTTGATCATGTGACTTTCAGATGTTCTTTTCATGTGCATTTAGCTTTCCTGTGGGCGGATAGTACTTATCATTACCAGCAATATTGGGTCTATATTGGTTATTTATTGGTTTTCAACAAAATGTAGATTTATAAAAGGTGGTAGCTTTTATCGCAACCTCACACAACCCTTTTTATAATGAGTTGCTGTAGCAGTCACGGTCATGCGAGCGTATGTCGGTTGGTTTATTTACGTCTTATCAACATCTGAATCATTTAAGGTCGACCTCCACTGTGTTCGATGTGTTTGTGTGAATGTGTGTATAGATTGGAAGGCTGCGGTATGTTTGTATTGCGTCTCGTTGCAACAGTGGAAAGTTTTGGCCTGTTTATACATGTAATGCTATCTCACTGAATCAAATCGCTAGAACTACTGACGGCATCCCCTACCCGGCCATACTATAGATTATGACATAATTCGGACAGAGGACAGAACGTAGTCTTATTCATAAGCGCTAAAAAGTGGTGGTGTCAAAGAAGACGTGAAGAAGAAGAAAGTAAGTCAAGAGGAAACGAAAGAACATATACTGAATTGAGTCGGTTTTTACGATTATGCAATGGGGGCAGCAGGGAAAATTCTGAAGCCCTACCTGCAGGACAGCTATATTTATGTTTGTGTGAACTTTTCACTGTTTACTTATCAAAGTACATTCCTACATGTTTGTGGTACTAGTGGGTCTCTTGTACGTCCTTGAAACAAGGAAAACAGTGGTAACTGCAACAAAATACAAATTAGAAAATATTTCATATTGATATAAATAGTCTATTTTGAATTCCAGAACTGTTTGGCTATCTGCTGTCGGTGAAGACAGGATTATCTGGTGTACCATTAGGGAGATTTATTGCAAACTATATCATATTGATATGTTTCAAGAGATTTGCTGGACAACAGCATGATTGTTTCGGTAATTCCACTTAAGGGCAATGCTTTTTAATTAAATGCGGCAAACAAACGAAATATGGTTTGCTCGTTGTTGTCAGTATAATGTGACCGGGTTGGGTGTGTTGTAGGTGTCTTCTGTGGCATACGTCCGTGCAACAGGTCCACTATACAAGAAGATACAACACTTACATATCGCAGTCACCCAAAAAACACACCCGCACTTCATACACGCAGAACACCGCTTACATTGGAGGCTGTCCTGACATGACACTGTCTGTTAATAAGACGTTAGATTAATCGTTTTGTTCTCAGCCGGTACATGCATGTTCTTCACAAAGTAACCGTGCTTATAATTAGTGAGTTAGTGAATTAGGGGGTATATAGCATATTGACTCGGTGTCTTTTTAGGTCACCTGAGACGAAGTAGTCTTCTCTACTCACAAATGTGGTAGAATCAAATACTCTTCATAGATAGAAAGGTCTTAAGGTCCTTTACAAAAAATGTGAATTATATGAACCTGGGGTCTCTAGTTTCCTCCTGGGGAGGGGGGTTAAGTTTACTATACTTTATATTGAGAAAACACATTTTTGCGCATTATTTGGTCATTTGTAATAGGAAATGAGTCAAATGTTGTCAAAATTATCAGTATGAGATGGCCATTTAATCCTATTAACAAATTTTCTATAACTGACCACCAGGGGCCTTAGAGGCGGGGTCAAAAGGGGTCAAATAGGCTAAAACTTCAAAAATCTTCTTCTAA
>SAYR01050604.1:12255-23228 GCA_004382745.1 Argopecten irradians irradians
GTACACAATCTTGTTCTCCGTTGCAAACAATAGGATGTCATATAAATGAATGGTGAAAATAACGAATATAATAAATACAATATATAAACAAAACATACCTGACGAAGGAATAACCGCAAAGTTCACGTAGGGGTATCTCTCGGAAGTACTTTTTGAAACAATAACAATATATGCAAAAAAATTGGTCAAAATCATTAGGAAACATTTTAAAAAAAATTGAATTTGTTTTATGAATTAGATCATAAATATCGAATACAGAGTAGTGACAACATGTAATCTCCTACTATGAAAAAAATAAAACGAGGATGATATATTATAATACAGTCGTCAATTTCACTTACTTTCACAATTACTGGAACATTTTCAATCACAATAATGTAGTTGTGATATACTAAAACAAAAAACAGAACAACACATGACAATAAACAACAAAACTAAAGATAATACCGTTTGAAATAATTTAATTTTTGTTAAGCAATAATGTAATTATTTTTATTGAGACACATTTCATGTATTATATACAATTTCTTAAAATGAGAAGTATATCGTTCTAATAAAATATTTATCTGAAAATTAAAAAAAAAAGATAATTATAGAATCTAAATAAGTCATAAAACAATAATAGACATAGATCATAAAACGATATCTCATAAGATCAAAAGGATTATCAATATAGTTAGCACTCCTATAGCCATACCATGCGCCGAAACTCTCACTATCTCACAATCGACACCCTAATCATAATGTCTTTGCTATACTTGAGAACTTCATATCGATAAACAGGATACATGCCTATCATAGATAACTGAAGATTCACTACACCATGAGAACAATGAAGAATGAGATATACTGTATTTGATGTATACATTCCATATATCTTTTAATTGCTAAAGTGAGATCTTTTTACTAACTGCATCAAGGACATTGTAGTTGGTGACTAATATATACAATGAAGTGACAATTATACAGCATGGTTGTGAGTATATGGTTAGCAAATATACAAGTGTACCAATTATTCAAGGTGCTATAATAAAATACAATCAGAATCAAATGAAAACTCTCAAAACTTGGTGTAAAAAGAATTATATCGAACATAATCATGCTTACCCGCATACAGAAGTAACAGCACGACGACCACAATCCGTACTGCCGCCATACTCAACCAGGAAGTGGTTTTGATAACGTTTATGGTGATTGTATAATTCGGTTGTATTTACGAACAATAGTGTGTTGTAAGCCTTATATGACTGGTTGCACATTTCAGGTAAAGAAAATGAGCTACGTTGATTATTTGACAAACTGCGGGATCAACTAAATAAAGTTTAAAAAAAACTGAATATGAAGTGAAAAGTTGTGTTCCATAACCAATATATGTTTAATTCAGTTGGAAGACGTTACACTTACTAGGTTTACAAGCTGTATGCTAACTACTGTTTTACTACATCTGGCTTTACATTAAATTAGTTCAGACTAATGGTTACTAGACAAACATATTTATTATAACACTTACAAATTACAATATCAAAGTAAATTTGTAGTAGTCATCAATACCATACGTTCAATGCTCCTAAATAAGATATATAGCGGGAGGTAAATCACAATTATATACCTTATATAGCTTGCTTATTTCTTTAAATTTATAAAAGTACAAATATTACCATCTAATTTGACTTGCTCTTCTCCGAATCATGATATATGTTCACAGTTTCAAGTTGTAGGTATACAGTATTATTTTGTGTATTGGGTTGAACATAAAAAAATATTTTTCTTGATAAATTTTACGAAGAAAAAGCAATTTAGCAATTTCCAGTATTCGTTGTCATTTATTTGCTTTACCTTCATATTTTTCACTACATTAACGTTGACTTTCCTGTCAAGGCCTTATGCAATCATAAATATTTATTATGTTTCAATTATAGACCTTTGTTGAGGTCCATTATGGAGGTGTGTTCTCCATTTGCCCACTTTTTAGAGAACAAAGAAAAGTGTTGGTATAGGAGAACAATGGAAAACCAATTATAGTCAGTTTCATAATAATTTTGTATCCGTGCTTGCCTGTATTCGTTTACCTGAGCTACCTATAGTTTGTCAAATGTGGGGAAATAGAGAGGTATCAATATATACAGTACAGTGCTATATATATTTTATGCATTTTGACAGACATTTATGCATAATTTTATATGTTACATCTTTATAAATTTCAAAATTGAGATAAGAATAAAGAAAAAAAAATTGGATCTAAGTTTTAGGAGAAGTGTCACAGGAAGAGCAATTGTTTTTTACCAACTGTTTCAATTTCAAGAATTAGTTAAAATCATAAAAACGTCTATATCTCTCGTTATTAGGAGAACCCAATTAAGACAATAATGCTTGTAATGTTGGCATGTGTACTTATGTAGCTATATAGAGAATATATCACAAGAAACTGTTCGATTCTATAGGATGATACATTTAACGTCCGAGTAGAATATATAATGACCGTTGGTGACCATGTAGCCTCAGGTCATTATTTTAAAGTCTACAAGGAAGGAACAATACCATATGGACCGAAACAAAGGTCCTGAATTTTTTTTATATCAGATATGGCGGTTCTTTAAAGGCCCAATATACGTAACTTTTAATTACAAATATTTACAAGAAATTTACCACGTTTTTTTCTCCGTAAAACGTTGACTAAAGCCAGTTAAGTTGGTACAATGTTCGATCATTGTACATGTTTGTGATTAGAAAAAAAAGTTACGTATGAGACCAACTGTGAAGCTTCCAAAAACAAATTAACAAAACAAATAATAACAACACTCAATGTGACCCACAATAAAGACAAACCGAAAACGGTATGTAAAAGTTGAAGGAAAGTCTCAATTTCCGGAAAACATCATGTGACTAGATCTACTTCGTACGGAAAAAAAACAAAAACAAACATGTTATCGGCCGTAGAAAACTGTGAGGCCTATTTACGAAACGCTTCGGTAATTGTCGGTTTTGGAATGGCGACCGTTTCAAGATGGCAGGTATGTTTTCAGGACGATATTTGACCGTTCGATATCATAGGTTTATCTGCACGAAATACTGTCATACAAGTCTTTCATCTTTATTCTAGGTCATTGGTAGAATGTTCGATCAATGTATATGTTTGTGATTACAAAAAAGGTTACGTATATTGGGCTTTTAACAAATGTCGAAACACTCTCTAATGTGCAGATTAACTAAACGTTGATCAAAGAATGCCACCATGAAGAATGCAGTGATTCGGCAATGAAGTTCACAAATGAATATTAACTCGGTATTTCTAAAAATAGAGACACCGAGTCAATATGCTAGTTTTACCCCCTAACTCACTAAGTACGGTGACTTTGTGAAGACCATGCATGTACCGACTGAGAACAAAACTTTTGTTTTGTTTGATTAATTTAACACCCAGGGTCATGTAAGGATATGTATGCGAAGTGTTGCGTGTATGAAGTGCGGGTGTTTTTTGGGAGACTGCGGTATATTCGTGTTGTGTCTTCTTGTATAGTGGAACTGTATAGTGGAACTGTTATCCTTTTTATAGTGCTATATCACTGCCGCGTGCCACCGAAGACACCAAGCAACACACCCAACCCGGTCACACTATACTGACAACGGGCAAACCATGACATTTCGTTTGTTTGCCACATTTAATTAAAACAAACATTGCCCAAGCATACATATGACTGTCCTGCAGATAGATCTTTTTTAATTTTCCCTACTGCCCCTGTTGCATGATCGTAAAAAGCGACTCAATTCGGGATATTATCTTTTTGTTTCTTTCTGACATACTTTCTTTTGCCTAACGTCTTCTTTGACACCACCTCATTTTTGGCCTGAATTCTAGAGTAGAGCGCTCGCCCATGTGAGGAAGTTTGCGTTCTGTCCTCTGGCCGAAACATGCCATAGTCTATAAAAGTATGGCCGGGTAGGGCGTGACGTCAGTAGCGATTTGGTGCAGTGAGATAGTATTAAAATATCCTACTTCGAAGCTGATATATTTTCTGCAACAAAACTTCAAAACAACAACTAATATTTATTGTTAATTTTTTGTTTTGACCATTAAATTGCCATAGACATTTCAGATTGTTTGGTTTAAGTGGTGAAGGAAAGTCAAAGCATTAGGAGAAAAAAACGACCATCCTTTTTGTACTGGCTAGTACATTGTTCAATCACATACCTGTATCTGAACAGCAAAGACTTTTAAAAACATTTAGATCCAGTGTAAGGCTAGTGTTGGAATGTCAGACACCTTAACCACTGAGCTAACAGATAGTCAAAGAGACAAACAAACATAGTATTTACAGTAATGTAGACTAGGATGTATGTGTAATATTGATTTCATTTTGTTGTTTAATATCTACTCATATAGCAATAATTGTGATTAGGTCGAACCAATGAAATAATATTTTTATTTTTAAGCAGTTGCTGTTATTTTTACTAAGGATCAGCGATGGATCAGTCAGTAATATCTGAAGTTTTTCTTCACATTTTCTGATATTTTGATGAATACAAAAATACATAATTTGTTGGCTTTTACATATAAATCGATTCCATTGTGATGTCACTTCTGAACCTTTTATAAAACATTAAACAAGAAAAAGATATATATCACTAATTATCAGTCATTTTGATTCAATTTTGTTGCAGTAGTTATGAAGATTCTCAAGTTAGAAGAATTGAAAATGTAGCATGATAGAGATCGAAGGTATGCTAAGGGAGGCAACTCCATATTGAAACCTTGATCTATGAGAAACGTTTTATGACAGCTATATGTTAGATTATCATAATTATCTTTTTTTTTAATTTCAGATAATATTTTCATTAGACGAATACTTCCCATTTTAAGAAACATGTATAAATACATGAAATGTGCTCATATAAAATAATTGACATATTTGCTAACAAAAATAAAATTATTTCAAACGGTATTCTAGTTTTGTTGTTTATGTCATGGTTTGTTCTGTTTTTTGTTTTAGTATATCACAACTACATTATTGTGATTGAAAATGTTCCAGTAACTTGAGAAAGTAAGTGAAATTGACGACTGTAATTAATAACAACATCCGTTTATTTTTTTCAGAGGAGATTCCAGTGCATACACTGTACGATATATGAACAACAAAACAAATCATCAAAATGTCCAATGATATTGACAATGCATTATATGATTGTACAAAAAATATAAATATAAAAGAAATCATTTCAAGTGTATGGAACTTGGTTAAATAAATATTTCACGATAAATAAAATAAGCTGTACACTTTAGGACAGTTATGATGTTCTTACATACATATAAAATTTATACTATTCAAACAGACTTTCATTCATAGTACAACATACTATACAAATGAAATAACTCAGCACATATTATACTTTGGTTTGATTAGTTTAACGTCCTATTAACAGCCAGGGTCATTTAAGGATGTGCCAGGTTTGTTGGTGGAGGAAAGCCGGAGTACCCGTAGAAAAACCACCGACCAGCGGTCAGTACCTGGCAACTGCCCCACATGGGATTCGAACCCATGTGAGCGCTTTTATAAAAACATGATATTGGGACCTATTAATATTACATTTTCCTGTTACGTATGGAAAAAATATAAATGAACTTCATTTAAGTTTCCGATTATGTCTATCCTTGGAAAGGCCGTAGTTAACATAGTGTCTGGATTTACCTACAAAATGAAAACAAAACCTTATAATTTCATATATAATGACACGGAATTTCAATACAAATACTAGTATTTTTCACAAACTTTCATTTAAAGATGCTACACCGCTGACAAATGGTATTTTTTCACTATCAAAAGCAGGAGCAGACGAAAGCGTATTTTTCTTCAGTTAGAAAAGTTACGTACTTTACACCATCACCACCATGGAAGAGTTTGAGTTTCTTTACTCTTTATTTGAAATGCATTTTAATTAAATCTTTTAACTAGATTTCCGTTATCCGTGCATTGAAATTGCACAACACCTTTCCCAGCTTTTTTTGCAATCAGAAAGGATATTTCATTCACATTGATAAAATTCACAAAGTAAAGTAGCGAAATTCACAAGGTAATAAAGCAAAATTCACATGTACAGAAACGAAATTCACAAAATAAGAAACAAAATTCATAAGTACAGAAACGAAATTCACAAAGTAAAGAAACTTAATTCAGAATATAAAGAAACAAAATTCACAAAGTAAAAAAAAACGAAATTTAAAAAATCACCAATGTAAAGAAACGAAATTCACAAAGTGCAGAAACGAAAGTCACAATTAAGGAAACAATTTTTTATACAAAAATACCAAAGTAACGGAAATAAATCCTCATTGTTAAGGAAATCTTACCGGCATTAACGTCAGACAGCTCTTGATAAACATTAGGTTCAGATCTCCCACTCAATACGTGATAGTCTCTGTAAGATATCGGTTCTAGCATTATCAGGTTATCTTTGGGAATATTTCGTCATGATTCACGGATCTGCTATGATTTTTGTGAAAATTGCATGTATCAACGTACATGTATATCGAAAAGCCAAACAAAAATGAATTCGTGATATAAAACTCATTGTTGATGAAACTATGAATCGACTAACTGTACTTATCTTTTCCATACATGTAATTTCGTAAATATCAATTTAAGATGTACCTGTCTGTAACATCTGATGTCAGTCCTAACGTCTGATACACCGACGGTCCAGCCACACTATTGATGTCTAGTTGTTGATACTGCGGCCTGTAAAATTAGTCTAGGTGCCAAATGGTGATTTTCCACCCAACCTAAAAAAATAGTTCGCATAAAATGTTTTTGCACAGAAATGTTCTTTAACATGTCCTCCATCAGAAATCGGATGATGCCACCGTGGCATCATTGGGGAAATTGAAATATTCAAGATGGCGGACAAGATGTTGACAAACTGCAACATTGATATATTTCAATCCTAATTTGATATTCTTGCTATAAAATCATCAATTCTTTATGCTCTTCGATAAAATTTTGTGTACATATTCGTCATACCGTCATTGAACAGAATTCTTAATGTAATAAAGTTAACTCTTGTAATTAATGTTTAATTGATAAGTTAATTAACATAATTTTCAAATCGGTTATTGTATGATAAAATTGCTTTGATTCATTAGTTATTACATGTAGATTAGTATTTTGTGTGGTTTTCATTGAGACAATATTTTACATTTCGCTGGTTTCTGTGTCTATAGCGTTTTAATTCTACCTTTTTGCCCATTACATGATCATAAAAGGCGACCTGTGGGGCTTTATATATTCTTCTCTTTCTAACGTCTTCCTTGACACCACCTCACTTTTGTCCGCCTTGAGTTGACCGTTTAGAAAGGGTCACGGAACTATTACTTGCACGAGACACGTATCTTTACTGTAAACGTACTTATTTTAGCGGTATTGAACCATCGCATACTTATTTTAGCGGTATTGAACCGCGTTATTTTATATCCGCGACGATAAATAATAATTTACAGATGTTCGCCTTGCGCTACAATAAGTATTTTTTTACAGAATATACATGTACACTGTACATTGTTTCTGCTCTTGCTTAGCATTCAACAGAAAGAGAGTGAGACGACTACTATACATCTAGCCGATGTCAGTATATATGACCGACTGGGATGTTCTCCCAGTGTATTTGGTAACATGTTTCAAAGAGAATGCATTGAAATGTTTCCACCATTAAAAAAGGCACTCTTGATCATATCACAGCCACCCGAACCAAAGGCATCCAACAAAGCAACATATGTTAGGTAGACCGTTCTTAAAATGACATTTTCTGTGAAAAGGGCATTATACGTAATCAACCAACCAACACTTTTAATATTTACAGATTTTCTTCTACCCAAAATGGAATTTCCCATTCAGCAGTCATTTTGAAAGATATAGGAATAACCTCATGTGATTTTTAGCAATATAACTAACCTTATTATAATTATTGGTAAGATGACATGTTCAGTCGTACCTTGTTAATTTGTTCTGCAGGTAGGGTGTTAGTATTTAGTATTGTACCTGCTGCACCTATTTCATGATCGTAAAAGGCGACTAAGTGTATGATCTTATCTTTTATCTTCTTCCTAACTGACGTCTGACTTCTAACGTCTCCCTTGACAACGCCTCACATTGGGCTTTCGGTTGAGCACTCGTCCCTGTGAGAAAGGTTCTGGGTTTGGTCCCTTGGCGGAGACACACCAAAGTCTGTTAAAGTGGTAGTTTCTGCTCCTGCTTAGTGCTCAGCATACCGGGAGTGGGACGACTGATTCGTCCGTAGACAGTATAATTTGACTGGGAGAGTTGTATTGCTTGGTGTCTTGGTGGCATGCTTCAGTGATAGAACAAAGGGCAAGAGTTCCAAAATTTCCACTATACAAGAAGACACAACACAAATATACCAGTCTCCCAAAACACTCCCGCACTTCTTAACGCAATACAGCGCATACATGAGAGGCCATCTCATCATAACCCTGCCTGTTAACAGGACGCTACCTTAATTATAATAAAAAAAACACGACAAACAAACTAGTTTATTATGCAATACATCTTTATCTTAAAATGAAAATACGCATTTCTTGAAATTTATTTTTTTTTAATATAAAAAACAAGAATAACTTTTTTATTTAAATATAAACATAGTGTATTGCCTAACTATTTGATGGTATATTATGTAATAACGATGTTTTGCATACTTCAATATGTAAGAAACAGTTCATATACCATATTGATAGAGAAATTAAGCTGAATCGTTTACTGGACAAACGTGATTAGAAAATTGAAAACGTCCTATTAACAGCTAAAGTCATTTGAGGACTGCCTCTACTATACGATGTGTTGTGTGTGCTCCGAATGCCTTGGGAGGCTGCTGTATATGATTGGTGTTGTGTCTCCTTATATATGTATTAGTTAATTACGTTTGCCCTTTTATAGCACTTCTGAAGAATGCCAAAAGATACCAAATTTCTCCCACAATTCACTGATTTGTCACCGGTTTTAGCCGTGGGAGATTTCTCATTCGACCCCTAGGGTATGACAAATTGCGCGCTAACCTTTTGAACCTGAAGCCAATTACGTTACGTCATGACTTCATGCGGTGTGTCTGTGGCTTGCATTGTCAACGACGTTATCAATATTGACGTGCAGACAACGGAACCATGTTCATATCACGGTGAAAATGCTTCTTTTTGGGATATTTTCTCTTCTTTTTCTTTTGTATGTGGGAGAAAAAAAGAATCTTTCCCTACCTAGAGGGTGTGACAATGAAATCACAACCCGAGGGGTAATTCATGAACGTCTAACCCGAGGCTTGCCGAGGGTTGGACATTCAGGAATTGCCCCGAGGGTTGTGATTTCGTTGTCATACCCTCTAGGTAGGGAAAGATTCTATTAATCACAGCCCACGCGTTCACATTAAAATGACAACGGGCAAACAGTCGTCTCCATTCCCTTTGTACTGACCAGACACTGCGACATTTTAGAATAATGTGAGGCTCGGCCAGGGGATGTATTCCCCAAATGGGCGAGAGTTCAACTCTGCCAATTTAGGCAGCGATGTTGGGAAGAAAAATAAAAGATACCAAAATTTAGTCGCCTTTTACGATAATGAAGGGACAGCAGGTACAATTATTATGCCCTACATACAGAGCAACTGGACAAACTTTCTAGACATATATTCAATTATTATTTAATATAGAATGGATGCCTTTGTTTCGTAACCAGTTTGAATATAATTAATATGCACAAAAATGTTATGAGGCATTGAACCATCAAAATGTCAATAAAACATATGATTCAGTACTTGACAAAACCATTTCTTAACCCATTGTAATGTACAATATACTTGAAAACGATATCAGTTGAAAAATATACATGTAGCAACTGTAAAGGGTAATGCTTACTAATGATATATTCATTTCCAAAATAATTACCAGATAAAAATGTTATACTTATTATATGTTAATTTTGATATTTTTCGAAGGCCAAATTGAATTTTTTGTTCTTAATGGTTTATGATATTTATATTTTTATTCTGGTTTTGTGTAATTTATTGGTTATACATGTATTAACTAGCTTGAATGTAACAACCTTAGAAAAGAAGTTTTAGTTAATTTAATATGGGAGTCCAAAATGACAACATTCCAATATAACGAACATGAAAAATCTTTCTGTGGGATGTTTGATTGCATTACTATGGTTTTTTTTTTACTTTTAAAAAAATGTTTGATTTAATAAATGGAGTTGAACATCGTTTTGATAAAGGGAGTGAAAGCACTGGTTTGTCCATTGTTAGTATAATGTGATAGGGTGGGGGCGTTTTGTTATCCCATGCAATTTAATAACATTTACCATATTGAGATGGGGGTATTAGTTTATAACGTCCTATTAACAGTCAGGATCATGAAGATAGAAAACAGATCTTTATCTAGGTCAATACATAATACACACAAGTGTTATTGTATGTAAATGGATATGGGTATCAATTTATTCTTAAATAATTCAATTTTGCTTGTTACGAGCATTTTCATTGGACTACAGTTTACTTTATCAGCCCATAAATGAAAACAATGGCGTCGCCTTTTGTCACGTTGCTTCTGATTGGCTGAGATGACGAAGTAATGATTTCATAGCCAAAAGCCAAAATGAATTTTGAATATAGAAGAAAGTAAGTAAATTGAATTATTAGGATTAATTTGAATAGATTTGTTATATTATGGAGATATAACACAAAAGCCTGAGTGTCGTAAACGGCTTCGCGGTTATTTAAAGCACTCTCAGATTTTTGTGTTATATCTTCATAACATAAAAATCTATTCAGGTTAATCCTTATTTAACATTAATCTAAATAAGTGTTTAAGATTGGGTTATAAGACAAGATAGTTGTCCTTATTTCTGTTATTCGGGATTATTAAAACGTTTTGCTACTACCAAAAGAGTATAAACTAGTGTTTAAAACAAAGGGCTTAG
>SAYR01050643.1:19563-34661 GCA_004382745.1 Argopecten irradians irradians
ATTTTGGCTTTGGCCCCCCGGGGCAGAACGGGTGGGGCCCAATAGGGGAAATAAAGGTAAATCCTATAAATCGCTACTTGTCCTAGCGTTTTGCTTGGATTTTGACCAAATTTGGCCATAAACATCCTTTGGGGAAGGTGAACAGAACTTGTATAAATTTTGGCTCTGACCCCCTGGGGGCAGGAGGGGTGGGGCCCAATAGGGGATTTAGAGGTTAATATTAAAATTCCTTCAGGAAAGAAACAATGAAGCTGTATTCAAAACATTATTTGGCATTGCAAACCAGGTGAGCGATACAGGCCCTCTGGGCCTCTTGTTTCATATTTGGCTTGACGCAATAAAAAATGTTTCCCAACAACAAATTATTATTTATTCAGTTATTTGCTCTCTTGTCAAACAGTAAAATCAATAACAAAAATATATAGAAATGCAAAAGAGAATTATTGTTATATCATCATTTGGTTTACAAAACATCATCGGATGCGTAATGGGTTTTTTCCCAAGCCGTCAACACTACAGTTTCCTGGTGTCTTAGAATTTCCTGAATATAACATTGGCTATTAACGATTTAGATCTTAACAAATTTGAATTTAAAGTTGGCTGTGTCATGGATATCTATGTGGGACTTCAAAGAAATCCATTTTCATGTTCGAAATTTTGTAGACTAGTAGCGTCTCAAACTGAATTATTACAACAAAACGCCAACTAATAGCTATATGGTAACAAATTAAATCTAGTGTGAGCCTGTCATTCCGTAAATACCATGACACTTTCCCAAACGTTTTGTGCCTTTTAGAATGAGCACATCCATTGTTATTTCCTGTGTATAACGTAAGGAAATGTCAGATGGTTAATGTAGTTCTTTGTCTTCGATGGCGATGAGCTGATGAGCTGATGTGACATTACATTACCGGGTTTCCATCATGGTTCTAATTAACTTGCCAACCGTCCATAGCCAGACTTAACATAAGAAACATCGGTTTCAGGGATGTTGGAGTTCTTCCTTTTTCCAACCTACATGTAGTGATTCAGATATCGTATATGATGTTCCAGACTTTCCCGGCATGACGGAAAAGACACCAGATCCACATTCTGCAAAGGTTCTGCTGGTTCTCCTTAATTCGTATGAAGCACAATTCTTCATTCTTGTGAACCCTCAGTGACCATAGATGGCACAGGTGGATTCTTTGAGGTCATAAATGAGGTCTGCACTGAAGTTCCACTATTTGCCAAGTCTGGAAAGCACTGTAGACAATTTTTTTCTGGAGAGTCTTCAATGGTCTCTTACATGTAAATTTACGCATACACAAGATGTGACACAACCAGCGCCTTCAAGGGAGTGGGAAAAGTCAGACCAATGAAAAACATTTAACATTAATGACCTCATTAATGACCTCGAGGATATCACCTGTACCGTTTATGGTCGCACGAGAGTTCACAAGATTGATGCATGGTACTTTATACGAATGTTGTGCTAAGTAGAACCAATTCCACCATTCGAAGAATGTGTATCTGGTGTAATTTCCATTATGCCGGAGAAGTCTGAAACAGCATATACGATATGTTAGAATCTGAGGGAAATCCCACATCTCTTAATCTGTTGTTCCTGATATGAACTCTGGCCATGGATGGGTTATGAAAGATGACAGGCTAGAACAACACTGGTAATGTAGTGTCACATCAGCTCATCGACATTGAAGACGACGCTCTGGCGTTCGACGAATTTGATACTGATATCTCGATTACTCTGATTTGGCTACCAGCTACCAGATATGCCGAGTCTCTTCATCAGTGGAAAGAGCAGTGAAGCGAGAAAGCACGCACAATGATAATGGTTATCATTAAGAGCCAGTGAAAGAAATATGTGACACTGTAGTAACCATTTGACATTTTGCTTATGTTATGCATAGGAAATAAACAATCAATGTGCTTAATTTCAAAGACACAAACGTTCTGGAAACTGTTGATGATATTAAGGGAAACACAGGATTAGCTTAAGTTACCCTTTGTTACGCTATCAGTAGGTGTTGTGCTGTAATAATTATTTTTGAGACGCTGCTAATCTCAAAAATTTCAAACATGAAAATGGATTATGTTAAACCCTACCTTGTCCCACCTAAATATTCTGTCAACTTAACATTATTTTTTTACTTATAAATCGTCATTAGTCAATGTTCTATTTAAGGAAATTATAATACATCAGGAAACTGTAGTGTCAGCGATTTGGAGTTCTAAAAATATTTTTGTTGTTTATTCTGATTGACAAGAGATCAAATAACCGATTACGAATGATAGTTTGTTGTTGGGAAACATTTTCGCTGCGTCAAGCAAAAATATGATAAATTTGCTGAAAAATCACCATTTTTGCGCTTAAAATCTTATTTTTTTTTCATTTCCTGCGTACAATTCACTAAATATATTGGATTATTTGGTCCTGACATGTATTTTTTGTTCTATTGTGGTCATTTTGATACCTCATTTGTCTACTTCAATTGAAAAATGTCAATGTTATGACTATTTTTCACTTTTTAGTGAAATTCGAGATTGCGGCCATCTTGATGACGTAATAACCGAAACTTATGGAATGTTAAAATTGGTTTTTGTTGTTGTTTAAACTGATTGATAAGTGGTCAAAAAACTGATCAGAAGTAATAGTTTGCTGTTGGGAAACATTTTTTCTGCGTCAAGCAAAATATGAAAAAATTGCTGAAAAATCACCACTTTGAGATTTAAATCCGATGTTCTAATTTCCTGCGTAGAAACCACTACATATATTGGATTATTTGGTCCTGATATGTTTTTATTGTTCTGTTGTGGTCATTTTGATACCTCATTTGTCTACTTCGGTTAAAAAATGTCAATGTTATGACTAATTTTCGTTTTTTTAGTGAAATTTGAGATGGCGGCCATCTTAATGACGTCATAACCGGAAGTTCATCCCAACTTATTCAATGTTAACATATTGATTTGTGATCAGTGGGTCTTAAGGGTTAAGACAAATATTGGTTCGGAGGTTTGAGGGGGGGGTGTGCATGTGGGACCCTCCTAGCCAATGGCCTATTTGATTTCCGCACAGTTCGGCGACGAACGATCAGTTTGCAAAAAAGTTTTTGATTGGTTGACCAATCGGGGACCAGTATCAGTGTGAATGTAACACTTTGATGGACTTGTAGTTTGAAAGTAGACGGGACCATTGTATGTTGCTTTAAAAAAATAGTTTTTACCAAAGATAAACATAATTTTGCACGATACCAATAAAAAGAATGATTTGCTGATTTGTTTCTCTCTTCTTTCTGCCTACATATAATCTAAATTTTAATCCAGTCGAAAATGTGTTTTGCAAACTGAAATCTGTAATGAAACAGGAACGATATACATGTATATTGAAATTTGGTTAGGCAATATTAAAGTATGAATCTCTGAAGCTTTTCGTGATATATCATATACATGCAACATTTCTATCGAAATATTAGATATTATAATGTTTAACGTGTTAAAAACCGTTAGAGAATATTCTGAGAGTTCCACATTTGCAAATTTCAGATCATATACACTGGCAAAAACTTGATTAAACTGGTTTAAATAAACTTTCATAAATCCTTTATTTTCGCATTGGTGTTACAGTGTTGTTAGCGTTTTAACTTTAAGACTTCAATATTATTAAAATTGACTTCAGGTGGGTGATGATAGGCCTTTGCTTGATGTCATTTCCCTCTGTTCAGGTACTCGGCTGGAACAATCTCCTCGCACTGTACCAGGGCATATGACAAAGGCGTTTTCACTTTCCCTGAAAAACTAGTTAGTTGTTCTGTTGCTGAAGCACTTTTTCTATCAGTGCTAGATTTAGGTTTTTGGATTTGGATTACCTCCTCTGCCCTAATTTTCACATCTTCTCCAGTATCTTATCTCATCTATATTTTGTCCCTAAGTTGTTTTAGGGCTTTTCACCATGTGGTGAAAAGGCCTATTGTTTTTGTTCTGTTTTTAGGGCTTTTTACCATGTGGTGAAAAGACCTATATTTTTTGTTCTGTTTTTTATTATCCTTCTACCCTTTTTTGTGTCCAAAAGATCTTCAAAATGGTAAGAGGTGTGCCAATGGCCTTATTGTTATATTGTATGGCATGAGTTGAAGGGGTGACCGCAATATTTTTAAGCTGGTCAAAAATCCGAGATGGCCGCCATGACGTCATACCTAAAAAGTTTAAAACAGTCATAACTCAAAAACCGTTTAAGATACAGCAAATCTTTTTGATGTTTTATGTAGACTAACTTTTATTCAATTACAGCAATTAGGTGAAAGGTCAAACAAAAAAGTTCGCTATGGGGTCAATGTTCACAAAGTTTTTTTTTTTTTTTTTGATTTTTCGAAATTTCTTTTTTACATATCGATGCAGAATGTCATTCTGATGAATTTGGTGTCTTTTATTTTTCGGTAGCACTTCCGGTTAATGCTGTATGCCATTTTGAACAATCCTTTGATCTTTGCTAAATTCCCGCCAAAATGTTTAACATTATATATTGTCGAACTGAAAGACTAATATGGTCTGCAAGTGCTATAGAAAAGACCCCTCTATTGTTCTCTAACGTTTGATATGATTTTCATCTTCATCAAAAAAAACAAAATGGCCGCTATGACCTCATATCTTAAAATTTAAAAATGCTTATAACTCACTAACAGTTCTTTTCACAGATTTCATCTTGTAATATTTTTTGAAGATAATCTTAAGCGTAAACTTTTTCTCTCTACATGTTATTACAAAAAATGGCAACTTCCGGTTTTCGGTAAGGGTCAAATGTTAATAGTCCTGTTTTTAACAATAAACTTGAAAACTTTTCTCCTGAAGTTCTGTAAGGTCTAGGATCTTCATATTTCATATATAAGATGTCCAGGGGATGGGCTATAAAGTCAGATACTAGGAATGACCTTGACCCATATTCAAGTTCACAGTGGTCAAATACACATATCATAAATAAATTGTTTAAATGGTCATAACTAACTGATCGTTGGTTTTACAGTTTTCATGCATTTATGTTATTTGAAGATAATCTACAGGGCAATGTTTTTCTAATAATAACTATAAAATGTTATAATGTACAAATGTAGGTATGTTTCCATCCAAACAAATATAAGACTTACATCTTATGTTGTAGCTTCTGTATATATACATGTATCATAGCAAAATTTCGTACGTTTAGTGTTCTTACATAATTGTTTGTAATTTACCTGTGAATATTTTGATAGTTAATTATTCTGATATTCAGATCTACCATATGTCCTTATCTTTGTGGAATTACCGCCAATTAATATGACGCTCAATTCTTCACTTATCAATCAAAGTGTTTAAACTGTCGATATCTCTACCTGAGGCGATGGTGTCATAGTCTTTTTATATCAAAGCGCACACTCTATTGTCAAATCTTTTAATTGTTATGTTATTAACCTTACATCCGGAGTTACCTGCCAAACAGGACAGTAGTCACTTCATAAATACGCCTTTTGGATATTTGGACGCCAGTTGGATCCCAACGGTCAAGCAGACAAGACGGTCCATTAGATCGGACTTTTATTACATATTTTCAAAGGTTGGATTTCCAAATAGAGACAAGTGTGAAACAGTGAACTTATTGATGGATTGCCATCTACGGACATACTATACAGTGTCTACATTGGATTACCAATGTCAGTGAACTTTAAATTTACCTTCTAAGCAATGTGCCACTATTTTGTTTATTCATGAAATGAAAACCAATTCAAATTACCAATACAAGAAACGAGTATAAGCCAGTCGAACTCTTTGTTTTGTGTCCTGCTAATTCAACCAATACCAACGGTCCGAAAACAACCAACAATCATCATCAACAATATACAACAAAAACAATCTTATGATAAATTGGTGTGAGAATTCGGAGTAACTTGCCTAATTAAGTTTTGTAAGTCGAGTTACGTACAAGATCCCGGGAACCTCAGCGAACCCCATCCTTGGAAGACCAAGATCATCGCCACAAATGCTCTTGAAGACGTCAGAAATGTTTACCACATGCCAAAACAACACTGCGTACCAGACCACATTCCCCGTTTCCAAACGAACCATGTACCCTCCTAATTTAACGACCAACCGGAGATGGACACTTGCACCCAACGACGCTTGCCAAACAATGGTTACAAAGCACCAGGGACACTCGATGTCATCCATCAGGCCACAATCCTCGCAGTCATTGCCCCGAAACCAGTGTTATAGATGTGGTAAGTGGATATTACATTGTTTTCAAGAGCACGTTAATATCACTTGTCAGGCAAAATCAGCCCAGTGCTTCAAATGTGGCAAATTCGGACATTTTTCACGGGCCTGTTTTTCAAAGCGCCCAATTTCGGACCAATCAAATCCAAAACCTAAATCGAAAAGTACGTTTCATAAAAGCAGGGACGCAAAACGAATGGCAGAATTTATCTCGCGGAAATCAATCGCATGTTCATTTCCATTTTCGGAACTTTCAGACTCAGAATTCACCAAAATAAACTAAAGAAATCCAAATCAAGTAGAAATTGTAACAGCAATCAAAATCAATCATGGCACGAATGAAAACGAGCTGGAAATGAAAGCTGCTCAAAACATCTTATTCAAATCTTGAAGCAGAAAATGAACATTTGCGATCAGAAATAAGTGAAAATCAAGCTTATACAAATAGACCCAAAGCAAGCTTTGCAAACACGTTCAATTTGTACCAGAATGAAAATAACCGTTTGAAACTTGAAAAAGAATTTTTCGAAACAAGAAGCAATGGGAACTCTGAAAAAATAGCTCGTCTCGAAAAAGAAATCACAAATTTCAAGAAAATAGTTGCTGATATTGAAAGCAAATTTCAAATTTCTGAAAGAGAAAATTGTTTTGTAAACTTTAAAACTCCTCAACAAAATTACCAAAATTATGCACCTCCTAATTATAACCAACCATTTCGGCCAAATCAATTCGGCTACTATTAATACCTTTTTAGTAGTTTTGCGAAACCCGTGGTTAGACTATAATTGTTCTAAATATTAAGAAGTTATTAAATGACAGTCTCTTGAGAACAACAATATCCACTTTTATGACATATGTGTTTATTTGAAGGACAATTATTGAATGAACATTATTCATTTTCACAAACTTAACTTGTTTGACAATTTCATTTAGACTCTGGGACAGAGTCTAACGGAGCGCGGAGGAAGTTATCATAGCGAAATTTCGTACGTTTAGTGTTCTTACATAATTGTTTGTAATTTACCTGTGAATGTTTTGATAGTTAATTGTTCTGATATTCAGATCTACCATATGTCCTTATCTTTGTGGAATTACCGCCAATTAATATGACGCTCAATTCTTCACTGATATCTCTAACAGAGGCGATGGTGTCATAGTCTTTTTATATCAAAGCGCACACTCTATTGTCAAATCTTTTAATTGTTATGTTATTAACCTTACATCCGGAGTTACCTGCCAAACTGGACAGTAGTCACTTCATAAATACGCCTTTTGGATATTTGGACGCCAGTTGGATCCCAACGGTCAAGCGGACAAGACGGTCCACTAGATCGGACTTTTATTACATATTTTCAAAGGTTGGATTTCCAAATAGAGAACAAGTGTGAAACAGTGAACTTATTGATGGATTGCCATCTACGGACATACTATACAGTGTCTACATTGGATTACCAATGTCAGTGAACTTTAAATTTACCTTCTAAGCAATGTGCCACTATTTTGTTTATTCATGAAATGAAAACCAATTCAAATTACCAATACAAGAAACGAGTATAAGCCAGTCGAACTCTTTGTTTTGTGTCCTGCTAATTCAACCAATACCAACGGTCCGAAAACAACCAACAATCATCATCAACAATATACAACAAAAAACTCAAATAGCACCGGTTGTGTGTTTGAACATCGGTTCACAGTGACGGCTCTGCCACACACATAAAAGGTTTTCTAACCTGTCAGTTATTGGGTTTGTGCCCATACTTTTATGTTTGTTTGCTTCAAAATGTACGTCCTTTAACGCTAGGTCACGTAGGACGGCCTCCCATTATGCGGTTAGTACACATGTACGTGTATCTTACGCAACACGTGTTACATGTCATATATACGTTGTATAGTAGTGTGATAGAACGGGTTTCTATCATTGTTGCATTTATTCTTTACAGTATGTATATTTGTTATGCACTCTTCTAAGTCTTCACTTCAGTGAATCTGTTGATGTATATTCTGACCAATTTAAGGGGAAACACCGTGAGAAGTCTTATCTAGGCGTGTGTTCTGTTTAGCAGTCACATCATCAACCTAGTTTCCTCCATTGATCACCCCGATGATGACCGCCTGGCCGCGGAGTACACTGTGGTACACGTGGGAGGTGTTATCCAGTCAGTTGATCTGTCTGTTTTAAGCGGAAGTTATTAATTTAGGTGTGTAGTGAGGTTGTTGTAGCAGCGATTTCACCTTAATGTGCACTGTCCGCGACATCCGGACATATGACCAATCAGTGTCACTTTGTGTTACTGGGTTAATGAGTGTATAAAAAGGGGCTGCTTCTAAGGAAGGCTTGGTCTAGACACTTTAAGAAATAGGTATCGAGCAGAGCCACGTCGTGCACTGTCACAGTGAACACTGCAGGGTTTTCTGAGCTAGACTGCAACGTGGTCTTTACTAGAAGTGTATTTATGCTAACGTAGGGGTTTGTGTAAATTAAGGGGTTGTCAGGGGTTAGGCTTAGGCACTTAAGGTATCCTAGTTACACCGTTGGTATTATATAACTCTAAGAAAGTTAGAACACTTGTAGCAGTGGTTAGTTGGCTCGCGTAGGTGTAAGGCTTGTTTAGGGAACGTGTAACACACAAGGACTGAGCTAATATAGCCTAAAGTATTGGCTATAGTTAATCTTGGATACATGTAACTGCTTCGCATATTATCCTTTATTGTTATCTGTCCTTAAGGGCGCTATGTGAATCTTCTATCGTAATACTTAATCTACCATGTATTTTATATAATAAATAGTTATTTGTACCTGTATTTACTAGTTGAGTTATTGGCATTAGTGTCATGCTCCGCTACATCTAGAGATCGAACCTGTTGAGATACAGGCCTGTAACCGTGACACAGGGAAACAGATCCGCTAGAGGATTTGTACGACTGTGGACTCTGTATGTATACTAAACAATACTACTCGATCACGATTGGACTTTAACATATAACGGGAGCTACAGTCGGATTCCGCCCCTCCTGCGTCTCTGTGGAAAAACCCTACTATTACAGTAGACTTAAAACATCCCGAAAAGTATTGGAAACTAAATGTAAAAATACATTCGAAACGGCCCTTGTGTAACGAAGAACTTGAGCCCAGACCCAGAACTTTAAACCCAGCCCCGCATGATTGGCTGCGGGCTAATATATGAATTTTCCAAAATTAAGAAAATGTTATTCCTGAACAGGTAATTACTTCCTTGAATAACCGTGATATGAATTGGAAATTTTCCGATTAGTGCGAGATTAAGGCTCAAAATATCAATTTTGATACATGCAGACTAGTGAAACACATTAGGAATTTCAGGTTTTTTAAAATAGTGCAAAAATTCTCCTTATCTTATAAGATCTTGGACCAATGCGGGAAATAACAAGTTTAGAGTTCTTAGTAATTAGGATAACCCGATTATCTCCCTTTGGCCCACATTGCCACATCATGTAAATCACACCTCAAAAATCGCTGAATAGTTCTATACCTCCGCCATTTTTGAATCATATGACATGAAATTGGTCATTTTATGTGTCTGAAGCATATCTTCACATCCCAATCCAAACATTTCACCTTTGAATTTTCATGAATTACCCGCTAAAATTTACGTTAAAAAATGGACGAAACGCATAATCGGACGGATCCTATTATTTCCGCCATTATTCCAAATTCATGACTTTGAAATTAAAAACCTGTACAGGACAATAGGCTAATCACGCTAACATTTACAAAAATTCAATACTCCTACACCATGAGATGATAAAGGCCCTACGAGCTCACAAATAACGGAAAAAAAAAGGAAAATGAAACAAATTGCCCATATTTGCGAGACGCTATCTTTCCGCACATTTTCTATTATACCCACTTAAAAATAATAACTTTTGAGACAAAAGTTCATACAACATTAAGTATGAAAAATCAACAATGTATATACAGGTTTAAAGGCGCTTGAAACGTCTCGGCAAGGACAAATATAAACTAAAATTTCGATTCGATTTCCTATATCTCCGCCATTTTGAAATCTATATGACCTTGAACTTTGGTCAAATTGTTTATGTGTCTGGAAGTCATGATTCTTCACATCCAATTCAAAACATTTCACCTTGAATTTTCGATGAAATTACGCTAAAATTACGTCAAAAAATGAACGAAAACGCCATATTCGGAGGTCAATTATCTCCGCCATTTTCAAAATCATGTCTTTGAAATTAAAAACCAGTACAGACAATAGGTAAGCTAACATTTACAAAATTCAACACTCTACATGAGATGATAAAGCCTTACGAGCTCACAAATAACGGAAAAAAAAATAAGAAAATGAAACAAATTGCCATATTTGGGAAGCTATGTTTCCGCCATTTTCTATATAACCCCTTAAAAAAAATAAACTTTTGAAGACAAAAGGTTCATACAACACAGGTATGAAAAAATCAACACTGTACATACAGGTTTAAAGCGCTGAAACGTCTCGTGCAAGGACAAATATAAACTAAAATTTCGATTTTGATTCCTATAATCTCCGCCATTTTGAATCTTATGACTTGAACTTGGTCATTTTATGTGTCTGAAAGGCATGATCTATTCCACATTCCAATTCCAAAACATTTCACCTTTGGCATTTTCATGAATTACGCTAAAATCTACGTTAAAATGAACGAAACGCCATATTCGGAGTTTATAATCTTCCGCCATTTTCAAATTCATGTCTTTTGAAATTTAAAACCAGTACACAACAATAGGCTAAGCTAACATTTACAAAAATTCAACACTCTACATGAGATGATAAGGCCCTACGAGCTCACAAATAACGGAAAAAATAAGAAAATGAAACAAATTGCCATATTTGGAGAGCTTTATTTCCGCCATTTTTCTATATAACCCTTAAAAATAAATAACTTTTGAAGACAAAAGTTATTACAACATAGGTATGAAAAATCAACACTGTACCATACAGGTTTAAAGGCGCTGGAAACGTCTCGGGCTAAGGACCAAATATAACTAAAAATTTGATTTTTGATGTCCTATATCTCCGCATTTTGATCATATGACCGTGAAATTAGTCATTTTATGTAACCTGAGAACATGCTCTTTCATATGCGCCCTCTCGAAACATTCAATGGTAAAGTTCATTTTTGACCTTTGTTGACCTCATTATGACCCCCAGTAGAACTCGTGACCTTGACATAATTTCTGATAACAAGTAATGAGAAAAAAACCGTGAATTATCGTGATCTACATGGAGAATGAAACGCACATGTTGTGTAGCGTACGGTTATGAATTATGGCGTTTAAAGTTCAGTTGGGAAAAAGCAGTTTTTTACGTCTGTGACCTTGACTTGAACGTTATCCTCTCAAAGTCGAGCGCACATTTCAAGCACTCATGTACGTACATGAACTGTGTCCCAAATTTCAGCGCTCTACACCTTTTATTTATAAAGAAGAAGTCGTTTAAAGATTTAAAGCTTTTTGAATCCTGTGACTAGATGAATGTCAAGATCAATTAAAAAGGAATAAGTTCTGTAGACATTCGTCCATATGCTATATCGTATACAAAAATTCAAGCATGGGTATTAGATGAAAAGCTCGAACCTTTAATTTTTGGCGGGAAAAACGCCAAAATAGCCTTTTTTCAAAGGCCTATATCTCCGCCATTTTGGATCTCATGACCTTAAACTTGTCAATATATATATCTGAGGCATGATCCTTTCATATTCAACTTTTCAAAATTTTTCTGTGTAAATTTCGTTTTTGACCTTTGTTTGACCCCTAGCGAACTCTTGACCTTGACATAATCTTTGATAACATGGCATGGGAAAAGCACGCGCAATGTCACGATCTGTCTGAATAACAAAACGTGAACGATGTACAGCGTACAGTAATGAAGCTTATGAGCGTTTAAACTTCGTTCCAAAAATTGTTTTACGTCTGTGACTTGACCTTGAACATTTTTGTAAAAAATCGAACGTTACATTTCCAGATCTTATGTACATTCATAACATGTCCAAAGTTGAGCGTCGTTACCTTATTCCGTTCCTGAGATATATCCTGTAACAAGATTTGTGGAAATAAGGAAAAAAAAAAAAATAGAATAAGAAGAAAAAACAGAACAATAACAATAGGGATTTCCATCCCAATGAAATCCCTAAAAACAGAACAATAACAATAGGATTTCCATCCTAAATGGAAATCCCTAATAAATAACAGGTCAGAGAAATCACTATATTCAAAAGTAAACACACAATTACGTGATCACTAGTATTCTATATTTCGGTGAATGGCGGGAATGGAGAGGATAGAGTGTAAAGACTAGGAAATGTTGAGTCTAGATTAAACTAAGACGAAGAGATACCCTCAACCGTGTATTCCAATTTAAGATGGGATCTGGCAAAACAGCCTTTTAAACCGATATTTTTAACTGTGTTTGAAGAACGATTCAATGAAGTTGAAGAACATCAAAAACTAAGCGATGGTGAGCAATGGAAAAGGACAGACTATTAAAAGATCACAAATCTATCTACCATGCTTGGAATGGAAGAATCTACAAATCAAACCAGTGATAAGGATAGCAAAGAAGGAGAACACGATAAGGACCAACAAAAGCTACTTTTGGCAACACCAGAAGAAGGCACTGTTGGATATACCAGGAATTTTAAAAATAATCACAGACAACACACTGAACAAGAGATCCCAGAGGGTTCTTGGCGCCAACAAAGAATGATGTAAGACCCATTGAAAGAGGGATCATTTCTCTGCTTTTTCAATCTTCAACTATCAAAATCCAGATGGCGGCCAGTCGGCCATCTTGTTGCCACGATCGCTCCAAATATGTAGTTGTATAAGGCAAATCTAGGGCCGATGTGGACCCTATATATATGAAATTTGAGAATGGAACCATCAGTATTCTCTGAGAAATAGCAATCTTCAACATCAAAATCCAAGATGGTGACTGGTCGGTTCCAAAATATGATATACACAACCTAGGGCCCTAGGGAACCTACATGTCAAAGAAAAAGATCCCTTCTAATACTTTCTGAGAAATAGCGGTAACAAGAATTGTAAACGGGCGGAACGGCCCGGCCGGACGGACGGGCTACGGACGAAAGGCGATTTGAACAGCCCACCATCTGATGATGGTGGTATAATAAAGTTATCATCAAAAACTTAACACTGTCACAATGAGAAAACAGAAAATTGTCTTATGACAATTTGGCGGGCTTTTCACTTATATTTAGTTTTCAATACCGTCATTGCCAGGTAAGGTAAGAACTAGGTAATGCATTGGTTTGAAGTTGTAACCAATAAATGACCTTGACTTTCAGCCCTGAATAAAAGTGTTTTAGTGAAGATCTGCATGAAGCTTGATCAGCCGAAAGAGAACTCTCATCTTAATCCAATTCATATTTTTCAAATTCGTTCGAGCAAATGATAACGAGATCGAATGCGCCTTAACGTCATCTTAGATTTTGTCATTTAAAGTTTCTTATCGTTGTTATTCAGAAAGTACAAAAGGGATCTTTCTGAAATTTCATGTGTAGGTTCCCCTTGGTCCCTAGTAATGCATATTGCATTTTGGGACCAATCGAAAAACAACATGGCCGACAGGTGGAGGAAGCAGGGAAAGAAGGAAAGCAGAGAAAAAGATCAGTCTTAACAAAAGATCCAATAAAGTTCACTCAATGGTGGGCGCCAAGATCCCTCTGGGATCTCTTGTTACAACAAGTTATTATTAGAAAAACATTGCCCTGTAGATTATCTTCAAATAACATAATTGCATGAAAGCTGTAAAACCAACGATAAGTTAGTTATGACCATTTAAACAATTTATTTATGATATGTGTATTTGACCCCTGTGAAAATCATTCGAATGGACAGACAAACATGTCACAGGGACCTGGCACGATTTTTTAACTAACAGTATATAATATATATATATATATAAGAAATAAAAACAATAACGACTGACTAGTGAGCGCTTTCGCCCATTGAAATGGGGCGAAAGCGCTCACTAGTCAGTCGTTATTGTTTTTATTTCTTATAGATTTCGTCCGTAAGGATTTTTCTTTAAATTTATCATATATATATATATATATATATATATATATATATATATATCGTATAAATAAAATGTTCCGAACGGACTTGCCTTTTGCCTTTAAAGTGTTGCAATTCGAAGCTCAAAATTGTGTTTTCAGTTCGCCGGACTTCTCATGAACAATGGATTAGCGGGAATATTCCGACCAACGGTCAGATCGAGTCTTTGAAGTCATGTGACTAAGCACGGTCGCTTATGATGAGCATAATATCTATATCGATACGTGAACGCATTAAAATACATATTACACATAGCCGTGAAGAAATACGAAACGTTATTTGTAATTCTACGAGTTATCCCTGAATTTAATTTTGATCTTATGCATTATACTGATTATATTCGCCCACAACAGTTAATCTAATGTTACACCATTTCCAATTATAATGTATACATTGCCGGTTTTTAGCTACAGAACAGACGTGTACATGATCATGTTAAAACTATCTCGCTCAGAAATAATTGACGCCTGCATGAATTAATACACATTTGAAACTGGCTAAACCAAGTGAAACCAGTCTATGTTAAATATGAACTATTGAAAACCATCAGGTTTGATTAATTAAGCTGTGAAAATCATTCGAATGACAGACAAACATGTCACAGGGACCTGGCACGATTTTTTAACTAACAGTATATAATATTTACATATATATATATATTTAAGATATTATAATATATATATATGTATACTGTTGGTTAAAATTTTTCGTGCCAGGTCCTTGTGAAACATGTATCATAAGATTT